>JABBWA010000381.1:0-43128 GCA_016628065.1 Suillus lakei
CGCTGCTGGCGGGTACGCATTCCCAAGTACCAGCTCTAACACAGAATCTCAATTTGACCAGGTTACAAAAGGAAGCTGGTGGATAGCTGTGTTGTTTGCGTTCACGGTAACTACCTACGTCGCGAATATCTTGATCGTGCGTGGTTTGTCTTTTTGCTGTCCGAATCTGACTTGCAAGCACATTGATGTTGGCATGCTCAGGCGGTGGCATTTTCACGTCTAGGGGTCGTCAATCCCAAGCCCAGCGATGTGACAGTATGCGGATGCTTCTTTGGCTTTGCATGCACACTTACATGTTTTTGTTTTAGCTGAGCGTCATCGCATTGTCTTATTGGACCACAGCGGTGCTCGGTAGGTCGCGATGCATGATCTTATGTGCAGAACTGAGGTCATCGTTCTCAAAGTGCTCGACGTCATTCTCTCTGTTATCCGTGAGCCCCATTTCACGCTCGGCAAGATCTCATTCAATTATGTGATCTAACAGTCGCTTTTTTCTTATGGAAAAACAAAACCGGCGTGCACCACCTCGACAGAGCGCTCCTGCGGTTCTGCGCTGTTGCCACAGAATCTGCAGTTTGGCCATCCCTCTGCGTTGCCGTTTCTGCAGGACTCTTCTTCTCGCATAATGTGCGTGTACTTCGTCGCACAGCGCTAAACCTGACAACACCACCCTAGGCAAACGCCAATCGTCTCGTTTTCGTATTCTTGATGCAGACAGGAAAACTCTACACCCTATCGATCCTCCGCACCTTGAACGCAAAAGTCAAACTACGAGACAGAATGAAATCAGACGACTTCGCGCGAGCCTCGTTGGGAAACTGGTCGTGGCGACAAGCTAACTCGGAAGGGGACCATGAGATGGCTATGTCTGCAGCGGTGAGTGAGCCGCGATTTGGTGCATACATATGAGCGTGAATCTCTGCGTTAAGCACTCGCGGTCTTCGTTCCGGGCTGCAGCAAATGGACGCCCGTTGTCGATCTCGATTGGTCCGTCGGAGAGGAGTGTAGCTGATAGTCGGGTGTCTGTGTTTGACCAGCACCTTCGGTCGCCGATGCCGATTCATTCGAATTCAACAGACTTGCGTTCAACTTAAATGATTCGGAACGGGGTGGTGGCAGGAACTTCTTTTGTGAAGTTGTTGTTGTTCTCTGTATTTATCCTGGATGAAAGCACAAGTCCTACCTAGATACATGTGTACCCTCAATGTCATCCATCATGCATCACACCTGGACTTCAAAGTCGTGCGACCATATCGTCAGCTTCATTGCATTTGAAATGATGCACAAGTCTCGACCCATGATCTTTATAACTATCTTACATGCCATGCATACAAGGAAGGGAAGTGATTCGAGGGGCGTACTAGTGGCTGCATTGAGAAGTCGGTGTTGACATAGTGCATGCAATGATCTAAAAGCAACCACATAACCGGCCCCTTCCATGCGTTCCGGTGTTAACGGGCACTGCGGGCGGAACATAGTCTTCATCACGAACCAAGTCGTCGTCGTCAGGGGCGGGAGCACCCGCCGCAGCATTACGCTGCAAATGAATGTGTGAGACCCGGACTACAGCGAGAAAAATGAACCGTACATACCAGTTTACCCGGGGCGAGAGGAACATTAACGATAGGCGGCAATGCATGTCCTGCACGAAAGGGCCACCAGCTTGATAGGTGGTGGAGGGACTGCGTGATGGGTGCTGGTGCTGGTTTGGATCGAGGCTGAAAACTGTAAGCCGAAGACATAATTATGGCAGTTGACACTTACGTTCTGGTGGGGATTCATATCTCGCGCCCGAGTCATGGGATGCGCCGAGGGAGAGTGATTAGGAGGTAGGGGCGATGTAGCAGGGAACTACAAGGGTTCGTCAAGTCAAATGCGAAGGAAACAGGTGAAAGAGACATACATCCAGGGGATCACGGGGTTGATCATTCCGAACTGCATTTCTGCCAGAAGGAAGGACTGTGCGGAGGTAGCGAAAGAAATCACGTCGCTGTGAGTGTATGACGGGGGAAGGTCTTGGCGGCTGAGGAGCCGAAGACGTGACAGGTGGGATCACTTGTTTACGACGCACAACACGAGGTGTTGCATCGGACTGTTATAATGACATTGGATGGAGTAATGTAAGTGAGTAGTTGGTCACGTACATTGAGTAAATCAGCGAGACGAGGATTTTTAACTGCATTTGTCTGCAAGAGAATGTAAGCGCATAAAGGGATAGATATATACATGTGGATGCATACGTCGGGCTGGACTTTTTGTGCAGGCAAGGCACCAGTAGCAAGGATGTCGGGTGGAATGTCGCATATGGAGATCTGGCAATTGGTGTCATACCAGAGCGTGTAAGCTAGTTGGTGTGAGTTGGGTGAGAGGATAAGGAGGCGGGGATTTTGGACGTCGAATGAGGCGAGGAGCTGGCGAGACTCGAAGGCCCAGAGCTTGATGGCATTACTCCAAGAAGCGCTAGCGAGAAGAGCGCAATCGAATGAAAGTGCTAGAGCATTGGTGCCATAATCATCAAAGGGAGCTCCGACTGTCTCCAGCGTCGATGCGTCGAACTCATAAACCGTCTTGCCCTTCCAGTTGGCCGTGAAGTTAAATATGGCCACAATGGTTTTGTCGTTGGTTGTCCAAAACACTGGCGCACGTGTTCCTTCCCCGTTGCCACCAGCTTTCCCCACTACTCTGACATCCAATTTCTGCGTTTCAACATCCCACACGTCAAGCCATGTTGTTACAATTGACAAAATTACAAGCTTCTTCGAGTCATGCGAGAATCGAACCGCGCCAACGGGGTCTTGAACAGAGCTAGGTTCGAATATGAGTTTTCCTGTGCCCAGGTTCCATATTCGCACTGTGGAATTTCCTGTCCCGCTCGCTAGCAGGGTGCTGTCCGGGGATATATCGATGTATTCGATCTCTGAATCCCTTGGATGGCTTTCAGCTTCAAATTTTCTCACAATCCCCGTCTCAACTTCACGGACTTTGAGCTCCCCACAGGTAGAATTTCCACCTGCAGTGACAACCCATCGACCATCCCTTGATACCGTCACCGCACGTATTTCCTCTTTATGAACGTCCCGCGCCTTCTTAATCTCCTTACCAGCCCGTAGGTCCCATCGCCGAGCAGTCTTATCGTCAGAACCGCTGATCATCTGCTCGCCGTCCGGAAAGTAGCAAATTGATGAAACATGGTGGCTCGTCTGTTGCTCGCCATTCGGGCGTGTGCGAGTGCCTGGGTCATGACCCTGCAAGGTCATGACCGGTGTGAGAACAGATCCTTTTGCTATTGCATCTGACTGTTCAGAGCCGGAAGCCATGGCCGGTTCAAACTTGGAAGGGTCGCGAGCGAGGTCCCCTTGTGTGCTCGTGACTTGATGTTGACAATGACTTTGAATATGCCCAACACGTTACCGCTGCGGCACTTTTCCTGCTGAAGGAAATTGTCAGTTCACCCTTGCTGCAGGTTCCGATGGGGATTTAAATGTTACCACAAGGTTGTTTGCAATCGCCTAATGATGATGGACATATATCACCTCTTCGAAAGCTGGTTCCTGTGCATAGTACGGCGTGTGCTTTTTTACCCCTTTTTGAACCTACTTCTCATTCATGCCCACCCCACACAGCCTACATTAATTACTGTAGACCACTGAGCGTCAAATCAAGCGCTGCATGTGCCTCTACACTCGAGAGCTCTTCTGATGATCGAGTCATGCGTGGGCATGTCCCACTTCTTCATGGCCACCTCGTACACTAATCCAGTCCTGACCTTCACGCACCGCAGACATGCTCTGTGCGCGCATGACGCAATGGTGGAAGTTTGTGATTTGCTTCCTGAATCAAGCTTGCACAAGTGGCGGAAGTCGTGTTCGCCGACGAGACGGTTTGCTACTGATCATTACATATGGGATTCCCGACTCCCGGAGGATCTTTGTCAGACACGATCGGCCCTCTATTGTTTTCTATGTATGCTCACCGCGCGCCAGCAGTGACATTTGATGGATGGTTCCCACATATATATTGGACGTAGTTGCTACTATACAAGACTATGTAGTGATGGCTTGATTTCTTCACAGGATGTATTCTGTATCATTAATTTGCAGCTTCAACATAATTTGTGTTGCGAGTTGGTTGCAAGAACATTCAATAAATCAATCGGAGTCGGGGACTCTATTCAGAAGCAGGCGCATAATTGACTGCTTCCATGCTCTCCAGTGTTGATCTGCACTGCGGGTGGTTGTTGTAAATTAGGGTTCGGTGAAGAAGAATGTGTAGGAACGTAGTCTTCATCACGAACCAAGTCATCGTCAGGGAATGGAGCACCCGCTGTAGCGATGCGCTGCAAATGGATGTGAGACCTGGACTACAGCGAGAAAGAACCGTGCATACCAGTTTACCCGGGGCGAGAGGAACATCGACAATAGGCGGCAATGCACGAGCGGTCCATAGGTGATGTAGGCGGGCTTTGAAGGTTGTAGTAGCAGTAGCAGATGATTGAGTGGTGGGTCGAGACTGGAACAATGTAAGTTGACAATGCAATGATGGCAGTTGACACCCACGTTCTCGCGAGGATTCATGCGTGAATATGTCTTGGTCGTTTCCTGCGCCGAGATAGAGTAACTGTGGGGTAGTGGAGACGTAGCAGGGAGCTGCAAGGGTTCGTCAAGTCAACTTAGAAGGAAACAGGCAAAAGAGACGTACATCCAGGGGATCACGGGGCTGATCATTCTGAACTATGTTTGTCCTAGAAGAGAGAAGTTTGCGGAGGCGACGAAGAAAAGCAAACTGCTGTGGATATATTGTAGGGGAACTTCTTAGCGGGTGGGGGACGGGAGATGTGACGGGCGAGATCACTGGTTTACGACACACAGCACGAGGTGTTGCGTCGGACTTTAATAATGGCATTGGATAGAGTGGTGGAGATAGGTTGTTGATCACGTACATTGAGTAGATCAGCAAGGCGAGGATTTTTAATCGCACTTGTCTGCAAGAGAATGTTAGCATACGACCAGATAGATTATGCGCATGGATGCATACATTAGGCTGTGCAGGCCGGACACTGGCAAGGATCTCGGGTAGAATGTCGCATATGTAGATCTTGGTGTCTTGCCACCTCATGTAAGCCAGTTGGGGTGGATTGGGTGAGATGAGAAAGCGGATGGGACATTGGATATCCAATGAGGCGAGGAGCTGGCGGGACTCAAAGGCCCATAGCTTGACGGTGTTATCCCGGGAAGCGCTAGCGAGGACAGTACAATCAAATGAAAGTGTGAGACCGGAGATGGAGTCAGTGTGCCCTTCGAAGGGAGCCCCGACAGTCTCTAGCGTCGATGCATCAAACTCATAGATAGTTTTGGGCTTAGGAAAATCATAGTGTCCCTTCTCCGAGTCAGGCCGAGTCGGTGGTGGTCCGGATGTCATCGATTCATCCTTGAAGCTAAATGCGGCATTGGCGACGATAGTTTTGTCGTTGGTTGTCCAGAACACGGGTGCAGGTGATATTGACCAGCTAGTGCATTTTGCTGTGCTGACATCCAATTTCTGGGTTTGGACATCCCACACCTCAATCGGAACCGGAGAATCATGCTATTTATATGTTCCAGCGCCCCAGCCCACACAGCTTGCAAGCGATGATGGGCACAGGTGAAGGTGACTACATACAACTTATTGTTTGTGCTGGGGAAGCTCATGCGTGCGCGTTTGTTCTCATCAACAATCAAGTCTTACACGAGTATTCGACTTGGTTAAATCCATCCTACTACGTCGTTACATATATGAAACTGTCAAAACCCATCACGTTTGCATTCTGACTTCGTTCACTGTTGTGTAAGTACCAGCAGGACAATCACTCGATTTGTGTCTGAGCACTCCGTCGAGACATGCAAGGTAAGTTTATTATGAACGCTCGTAGTCTAGCTGATGTGTAGATTCACATTCACCAGCAGTCCAAGGATGGTGAGTTCAATGAGCGATGATCAATATACAGCCCGAGGTGTCACCAGCCAGCGTGTTGGAAACCGCTCACTAGCAAGGATGAGTCCCGTGTTCTCAAACCGGTGCTATTCGGTCTGTGATATAATCCGGCGCTGAAGCACTTGTGACAAGTTTACATAGCCTCGTGTAAATTTGGTAGAATCTAGTGCTCCTGTGAATACCTGATGGACGACATGATATTTGTAGTCAGCTCGCGCGCTAATAGATACAAGGACAAGAGGCGATCTAAAAAGCGCACCATAGGCTCCAAGTGTTGATAAGAGAACGCATACGACGAGCGACATCTAAAATTGAAATACCTGACGAACGTCCTTCGAAGCTGATCAACAAACAAAAACACAATTGGTCGGTTCCATGCTCTCCAGTGTTGATCTGCACTGCGGGTGGTTGCTGTGAAATAGGGTTCGGTGAAGGAGGACGAGAAGGAACGTAGTCCTCATCAGGTATCCAGCCCTCGTATTTTTGGGAGAGGCACCCGCTGCAGCATTGCGCTGTTTCACATGCGCAAGTTTTGTTATATCTTAGCGTTGAAGTGTATATAGGTACTGGGCCTAAGATGCTAAGTAACGGTGGCAGGAGCAGAAAATGGACTCACGATACTAAGCTACAGTTCGGAAAGGAGCGCAGGTCAACTAAACGAGTGGATACTTCGCTGTCAACTATGGAAAGCCGGAGCACCGTGCTCATTTAGTCAGCGAATTTGCTCACGTGCGGTGACAAGACCCCAAACACCATATTTTTGCACGCCGTGAATATTGACGTGTTGTTTTTCAACTTCATTTGATTTACTGCATCTATCATCTATGTACAAATGTATGACTTGTTCAGCTCCGGACTGGAGGCAATACATATAGTGCGGCTTGGAAGCCAGCACGGATGCCAATGGTCCGGGTGTAGCAAGTTGTACTAGTACTGTGAGATGTACAAGTTCTCCAAATTGCCCCCCCAAAAAAAATTCGCTTTCAACCTGAGCGTTTACAACTTGCTCATGGCACCAGAACCATCAAACTACCCGCACTCTGCCAGATGGTACTCTCACATCAAGTTTTATAGCGCGGAGCATGCAGATTTGTTCTTGCTTTGGGTGCCCTCAGAATTGTTGGCACCTTGCAGGTGCGAACTCCTAATCCTAACCCTAAGCTTGCTCAATGCGTGCTTTCTCTCGTTGCAAACTCCTCGCATAGATAGCCCCCCCCCCAGCACCGACTATGTATTCATCCACCAGCAAGGTCTTGACTCCAGCCCCAATACCTCTGATCATCAAATTTCGCCTTCCCATTCTCGCGTGTTGTCCACTGACACTGGAATCGCACGGATCTGCTATTTCTTCCGCTAGTCATACCATGCGAGGGCAGCCCCAGTTGAAGATAGCAATGGGGAATGATGCAAAGGAGCGTCCTCACTCCTTCAGTGGCGGACTATCTTCTGCTGATTTGCGTCGTCTGAAGCAAGCAGGGGAGGAGCATGTACATGTGCCTGCTCGCCCTTGGTCATCTGCTGCTTACCGAGACTGTATTGGTGGCGGAGAAAAGCCCTTTTTGTCTGAGCAGCCCACGTACCCGTCGCTGACCAACACATCATTTGGTCGTGCACAACAGCAATTTGACTACCATTCCGCACAAGGTAATGGCGACTTGCAGGGCGATTATTCTGCTCAGCGCAGCTACTTCCCTCAACCTTCTGCTCCCAGTGCCGTCGCATCACAGCACTTCCTCCAAGGTCGCCCTGCGAACGGGGTTCAATCTTCGCCGTCTGGCTGCCCTATGCCGGATGGCTCGCTACTGATGGATTCCCGTTCTCTTACGTTAGCTGGGACAAGTACAATATGCTGTACTACTCATTTGCGTAAGTTGCCTGTATTAGCTTAAACATAGATTACTTTGATGGTCCTCGACTGTGGGGCCCAACGCACTGTTCCATGACTCCTGTGCTGCGCCCGCATGCCGTGCAAATAATACTTCAATATGTACCGACCAAACTTGGAGGGGTGTTGCTATACATTACGACGACAGAACAAGAAATTCAATCAATCTACTATTCCAAGGCATCCATCTCCGCCTCTGTTCCCATCTCCATCTCAGCTGTCCCCATCTCCATTTCAGCTGTCCCCATCTCCGTCTCCGTCCCTATCTCTGCTGTTTTATAAAGTTCTAGCTTAAAGCCACTCCATTTACAGTAATCATTGCAATTATGCTTCTGCTTGAATGCACTGACTGCACGTTCAATGTTGCCACCCCCGAAGACATCCTTGCCATTGTTGACTAAGCTACAGTCCCCAGACGAGTAATACGCCACTGCAAAGCAAAAGAAAAATCACGTACGGATGAGTAAGAACTTGAGGGTCGGACAAAATCTCGGATCCACCTGCAGTGGAGCAGTCAGCCTAGAAGGTCATGTACGATAACACACAATGTTAGATACCTTGATAATCGGAGATGAAAGCGAGACCACCAGTTTTGGCGTATTGTATATGTTGTGTGCAAGCTAAAAATTCAGCAATTTCGTAGCCAACCTCGTATGGGTCAAGCATCGGGTTGCAATCCATATTATGGATATATTTGAGGAAGTCGTCAGTGATCAACTCTTCAACAAGGTACCCAGCCCGAGGCATCCGAATTGGCGACTTTGATTTATGGCCAGGTTGTACTTGATCGTGTGATAATGCGAGACCAGCCTCGACAAAGCGCAAGCGAGGGATATGGAAGGGCGGAGGTTCAGACGAGTTTGAAACACAATGGTCAATGTACTCGTATGAAAAAGTCAGCAATGCACATGCCCAGTATAGCACATTTGCCTCTTTGAACAGCTTTGGAAGCTCATCGCTTATCGTATAACGTCTGATCGTGAATCTCATCGGGTTTTTGCTGCCGCCCGGAGGGTAATGCTTGTAAAAGGGTCGCTTGACTGCAACCTTTTGGCGTGGGTGTGAACCTAGGAGAGTTTCGGGGGCTGAGAACAGTGTCAAGAAACCTGGATGGGCTGTTTTGAAGCCTCCGGCACCGAGCATATCGTTTGTGGAAGTCTGAACTGTAAGCTGGCCGCTATGGCCCAATTCAGTATCCATGCGGAAGGCGGCGTGAAGCTCCGGGTCATCTAAAATGACTGATAGAGGGCGCGTTGGGATGGGGAAGAATTCAATGGTCTCATGCTGTATAGTGAGCACTACGAGTGATGTTCAGAGAAGGACTTGAGAGTGAGGACATGCTTACTTTGTTCGACATTTATGTCTGCAGTCCCACCAGACTTCAAAACTTCCCTTAGGTGTTCTCGATCTGGAGAACGGAAAGCAACCTTTGCAGGTGCTGCTTTCTTGAGGGGAGGCGAGGATGGTACACTAGTGATCTCACGGAGAAACCGCCGCTTGACTGGCACTTGGGATGACACTTCAGATGGCGCTTCAGATGATGGTGCTTCGGATGATGAGACAGTCGATGAATCAGCCGCTGCGCTCAAATGGACATTCTCTTTCACGGAAGGTGCGGAGAGTAACTCGGGCCGTGAATGCGAGCTGAATCGTTCCTAAGGATATAAGATTTCATGTAAGTATGTACCTATTTGTCATTGTCGGATGAGTACAAACCTCTTCAGCTTTATCAAGCCATGTCTCGTAGTTCTCCCATTGAGCCGTGGGTACAACGACGTACAATAAGAATTGTTTCGGCTTGAATGTCATAGCGCGCGAGCCTTTGCGAGTTGCATGCAGACACTGAGAGTAAAAATAAGGTTGACGAGGTGGATGGGTTGACAAATCAACCCATCCACCATCCCGAATGATGAATTGGTCTTGGCGCCATGGAAAGCCTCCTGCAAAAGCTTGTATCTTCGGCCAGATGGTGTCCAGAGCGAGTGCAATGAGTCCCGGTGCATCAATGCGTGCATCAACGTCTTTCTTGCCCTCGCATATGTTCTGAAATTGAAAGCTGTCAGTACAATAGTGTTCTGATTCTATGGTACGTACTCCAAACGGTATGCCACGGGCACCCTTCCTCCTATTTCCGCCTTCCCGAACAGCCGAGACTTCTAAGCTAATAGTCTCTGCTGGGGGAACAGCATATGCTTGTTTGGCCCAGCGTTCTCGTTCAGCGCCATACTGCGCATGGTTCGCTGAGTAGCCAGGCTGACCAGTGTTGGTGTTACCCCAGCTGGAAGGAACAGCTATATCTGGCCCAGCACGACCGTAAGAGGCACTAGTAGCAACTACACGTGGTGGCTGCTGAACCAACGCTGAGAATCACATTAGTAAAGGCAAAAATGATGCAAGTATGAAGGTGAACCTGGTTTCCATGCAGCATTGATGTTTTGTCGGATGACTTGAGCATCGGGACGCTGAACACTGGTGGGCCTCACTGATGTTGCTCTTTTGCCTTCATAGTGTTGGTGACACGCTCCACAAACAAAGCGTCCGCGTTGACCAACGACTATTGTAGCGATGTAGAAACATGGCTCTCCCTTCCAATTTTTGCAGCACATGCAGAGCGTTCACAGATGCGGTCTTCGTTGGCGAATGCATCTTCAGTGAACTGGGACACAAGTTCATAAGAGGCCATAATGATGAAGATGCGAGATACAATTATATTTTGATCTAGGATGTGACAAGTTAAATACTGTAGACCTAGTGAGAGCGCTATGGGCCTCGGGCCATACTAGACCGTCCAAATCAACATATTGAGTTGAGCACATTACCATCCACCTCAAAGACTGCCAGAAATCAACATATTGAGTTGAGCATAAAGGCTTCACTGAGAAGCATCTCTGGATGTACCTGCATCCACTCCTTCAGCCTGGGAGCATCTATAGCCACACTAGACTTACCAGACTATCAGTTGTTCATACTGGGTGAGGCTGCATCAGAGGATCCTGGAAGGATGCCCTGATTTCCAGCGTGATGGACACGTAAATTGGCGGCATTGATGTGACTGTGGGTGAAGAGTGCACTCGCAGGTCGTCACAAAAGTGTCTTCAAATGTCGTTCAAACGTCAGACGAACAGTGGCTGGGTGAATTGGGAAAGGGAGAGGGAGTGGCTATGATTCCAGCTGGGAGCAGTGCAGCTCACAAAGGACACCCTGATTTTGCCCTGATTTCCAGCATGATGGACGACACACCGGTCCGTCGAGCATGACCAACGGATCCAGAAATCCAAGTGCAAATAGTGTCGGCAATCGAGGAGTTGCAAGTGCGGGTACGAGATATCAAGAAAATGAGCTTCCCTGCATCAAAGTCCAAGGCAATACAAGTGCGTACCAAGATTTCTTGTTGATTTCGAGTCCTAATGTGTGGGCCCGGGTATGCCTGGTGGACAGGCCCCCTAATCCAACTCCGATCCACATCATCGTTGATCGATACACAGTCAAGTTGATCTGGTAGCTTATCCTTTTGGCCAGGTTTGCGTGCCTATCTTTCCTCCAGCGGTTGTTGAAATTCTTCCTCCAGCGGTCAAGTGTCATCGTTGCTTGAGATGGTGGCCACTTCGCCATGTAGGTAACCATCTCACCATCTTTACAGGCCCCCTAATCCTCAGAACACAGGTTTATCACCGCAAACTCACCACATGACACTATCATACAGTGCGCACTTTGCCATGTAGGTAATCATCTCACTGTCTTCACGGGCCTCCTAATTCTCAAAACATAGGTGTTTGTGCGGTTCATTATCACCGCAAACGCTTCGTTAGGGCGGTAATGACTTTATCCTCTATGTAATATCCGAGGAGCAGCTCCTTGTCTGTGTGCGCAAGTTTGAACTAGAACGAGGTAAGCATTACAAATGTCTGTCACAGAGTATATAACAGCATCGCAAATGCAACTGTCCTGGATCACTCACCATGCCCAACCAGCATAAACCTACGCGTGAGTTCAGCAGATGCCCCCGTTTACTACTTTCTCACTTTAACCTTGACCCTAGCCCCTCTAGATGAGCTCGCGCCTCACATCTTACGGTATTGGAAGACACGTCTCAATGATAAAGAGATTGTTCTGGCCTTACAGAAACATTTCAATACAAAACACTACGGTATTGGGTGCGTGGATAGTTATGATGAGCTAACTCAACCACTCATTTATCTTAGGCTCACAAAGTTTCGCCAAATTCGTGTGGATATGGGCCTCGAACGCTCGCGTCGGCAGGGTCACACTATAGAGACCATCCGCGAAGCCGTCACTGAACTTCGGGAGATGTTCCCTCATGCTGGAACACGAGAGATGATTGGTCTACTCTTTCACGAAAAGAATATGAGCGTAGCTAAGTAATTTTGCCCAATTCATCGTATTGTCAGAGACTTATATAACTATACTAGGTCAGTCATGATGTCGTACTTCACTGCCTATGAGCCTGAGTTAGTACAGCAACGTAAAGCGAGGCGACTGAAACGAAAGCGCTTCTGGGCAGCTGGTGTTAATGATCTCTTTGCCGTTGACCAGCACGATAAGTGGCTGAGGTTTGGGCTCGGTCTCCACACTGGAATTGAACCATTTTCAGGGCGGATCATGTGGATCCGAGTTTGGCACTCTAACCGAAATCCGCAGTTAATCCTGAGCTACTACCTCGACACAATCACAGAACTCGGTCGTGAGTTTATATACCATTTGTAAATACTTCACTGATGCAACTGCCAGACATGCCACTGATCACTCAATCTGATTTAGGCACCGAAAATTATGGCATTGCCAATGCACAGACGCTTCTTCGCCAGCGCTACGACCCAACCCTGCAAGGAACTCTGCAGCATCGTTGGATGCGTACGAAGAAGAACGTAATGCCGGAGATTACTTGGTCACAACTCCGGCGCAGGTTCACTCCTGGTTTCGAGACCTTGCTGGACGAAGGTGTCATTGAAGGCTGGTATGATTCAGGGAATACCCTCCACATGTTCGTAGCACTCGTCTTACGGTTTTATGTGCTTATAATATCTTGCCATTCATCTAGGATGGTCTTTCGTTGGGTTTTTATACCCTGGTTGCAGCAGGAACTGAATGCTTATAGGGATCGAGTGAACAATACCGCCAAAAGGCGTGACCGCAACAAGGTAATCTATCCATTTCCGTTGCGTGACAATGTGCACTTATGATCCCTCTAGATACTCCCACATGGTGTCCCAAATCTTATATATGATTCTCCCGAAGATTTCGGAGCGTTGGACTTTAAGGTATTTATTTACATAAGTGACCCTGTCGAAGGCTGACTATGCCAACTAGGTTTCTATAGATCGTGAGGGCATCGACTACGTCCGAAATTTCTACATCAATGTTTCGAATCCAGTGTTCGATCTTGTCCCACCTATGCTCGGTGACTTTATCGAACATTGCTATGACACAATGGGACGCCCTGCAGTCACTCGGTCATCAGTTTGGAATGTATACAGGAACGTGCTGTCTGCTGTACAGCTTGCAGAGAACCCACATCGCAACTTACTACTGACGGAAAATGAAGATGCTCCCACTGGTGCATTGCCATTGATTGGTGGCCATGCTGATTTACCTTTCAACGAGGAACCAGATGGCATGTACTACATGGGTGGCGTGCGCGGAGGATTGGGCCTAGGTACTTCGTGAATCTCCTTCAACAAACAATATACTGACGAGAACTAAGGTGATTCTCACGTCCATGACTTAGATGCTCTAGCCGAGCGTGATGAACCCAATGTTCCATTGGATAATGGTCCTATAGAAAACGGTGTTGATCACACAGCCTTGATAGTTTGGCAATTTTCAAGCGACGAGTCGGAGAATGATGGCATAACGGATGAATGGTGACATTGGATTACGCTAGTGTACCTCGGAAATTATTCGTGCAAATACTTGTTTGGACTCTGGAGGCGTGTCAGGTGTCCTGTAGAAGCTCGTTACCTTATTAGGCAATGCACGTGAGCAAATTCGCTGACTAAACGAGCACGGTGCTCCGGCTTTCCATAGTCAACGGTACGATTGGGACAGAAAGTAAGATCCAGTGCTCAACTGACCGCATAACATAGTTTGTAAGTACATGACAAACATACGTGCTGGGACCAGTCCTGCACTACACAGATAGAGCCTCGAATCTCAACGTTGAGAGCTGACTCCCTGCAAACCGAATCTCAGATAGAAGTTCCCCCGATGCCTGATGAGGTTCCAAGCGTCTTTCACTTTCACTTGTTCGTAGGCTGAAAAGTATCCGAGAGGCCAGAACGCTGTGAATGGCGGTCTGTGGGCTGAAGATATGGATATATTATGTTGGTGCACTTCGGGGTTGTTGATTGTTTTACTCACGAGTCTGTGATAGAAACCCATGTAACCTGTGCTCAATAATAGCTGAATAAGCGCACGAACATCAAGCCAGGTCTACTACAGCGCACCGGAGGGAACATAGTCAAGAAGATACTGAACGAAGACATAACTTCATCGAGGTTAGGAAGTCAGCAGGGCTTGTATCCGAGTCGACGGACAGAGTTTATCTCACCCAAGATGTAAATCATATATTTTAGCGTATCATTGAAGAATCTCTTTTGGAGTGGTTCCACAGTATTCTTGTACCTTCTAAACCTGATGAACAACATCAAGCAGAAGAGAACTGATTTGAACGTGAGTACAGGAATCAGGAATCTTGAGAGACGAAATGACTAACCCAGTTCAAAGAGTGACAACACAGCGTAGTTGAAGACGTTGTTTCTCCCACTCATGAAAAGACAGTTACCCGGATCCGCTGCACACCATGAGCATAATCGTGACGGAAATCAAGGCCGTCCCACTAACGTATGTTAACCCCGATCATGTTCGGTAAGTAAATTGGGGTTGTGTTCGTCGAATTAGGTACCAATTTGGTGTCCGAGAGGATATAAGAAGTGACCACACAAACCTGACAGTCTGATTCGACATCAGGTCTTCGCAGTGGAAGGCGAGCCAAAGGCTTACTACAGAAAAGACCAGTAAGGATGTCAAAAGACGCTTGCTGTTCCATGAAGCATATATCCTCGTTATTAACAATCCTAGAAGGCGGTGTAATTGATTGCGAGGGTTCGTTCTGGACATCACAGACCTTCTGCGGCCACAATGGACAGAATGTGCAACACTAAGAATAGGATGAATGAGCAAATCGACATACAGTCGGCTTGTCACACTGACCATTGGACGCCTTTCTATACTCAACACACTATATGTTATTAATATTTGCGCATGTAAGGGGGTTTTATCACTCACACTTTCACCAGGATAGTATTGTGTTCGAAGCGCAGCTACCCGTCGACCATGAGCAATTTTTGCCAATACCAAGTCAGCAGTATAACTCACCTGCGAATGTCATCCCAATGCCAAAAAATGGCAAGTACCGCGATATGGTAAATATAGATCGCACCAATGTCCATTTGCGATGCCAGACCCATTGCGACTTTCCAAAGGTTATTGAAAGATTCTGTGATTGGTGCACTGCACATACCTCTGCCTCTAGAGTAATACAGTAGTCAAAAACCTAGGTAAATGGCGTGTTAGCGTCACGTACATGACCCCACGAAAGCCTAGTCAATCAAGGCACTCACTAAAACAGCAAATGTTCCGGCTGGATCAATTCAGCCAAAGACAGTATTCGAAAAACAAAATTCCAAACCATTGCAGTACTAGATGGATCAGGAGTTAGTGAGATGTATCAGATTCAGGAACTTCGCGCGTTACACACCTTGGACGCCTGAATGCCAGCGTCGACGTATAGAGCAGTCATCAGGTAGCAACGAGCAGCAGGTGGGATTTACACAGCGCTTTTCGGAGTGTGTTTTTGCCAATTATAAGCATGCATAACTGATGTCTGGGTTCAGATGCGGCTATTATAAAAGTTCTTGGCGTAGAGACGTGTGATAATCTGTCAGAGTGTGCTATGCTGATGCGGCATATCAAGCATCACGGACTAGTGTACCAGAGGCAACGGTGATGGTGAGACCAATCTGAAGCGTCTTCCAGCGCGTTCCTTGCGAGATTAGCACGCAAAATGATTTGACCACCAAGAACAAGGTTGCAAATCAGTGGCAGTGGCATTAGGAACAGTATCTGAGCTCTCCAACCAGCTTCAAGGTTTCGCTTATCGGGATTCTGCCGATAGTCAGACTAAGTCGTAGTAGTCCCCGACTCCCACGTTAGTGGGGAAGGGCTTTGTCGAACACAAACCGTATTCTCATGTGTCACTTCATCTGCAAAGCTGTACTGGTGTCGCCGGTATTCGCCGAGATAGGATGAAGCGCAACGATATTTTGACATTTAGTTATCCATGTGGAGGTCGAGAATCGAGAAGTCATGGGGAGCATGTCGGCTGGCCGAGCTAATATATTCCGTCGTGCGTCTGTTAGTTATGCGTTTACTAAAAGTGACTATGCAGTGGCTTGATGTCTCCATCTTTTTCTTGCCGCACAGGTTGTATCCTTTTAAATCTGTAGAGCGGACATAAGTGTAGAGCTTTGTTATCGTGGGACACACTAGTATGGTGGGTAGAATGACCAAGTGCATACTTGGGGCACGACAGCTGTGTAGATGGGGGACAATGCGGGGATATGTGGGAAACGTCTCTTCCAGGATCGCATGCCAGAACAAACAAATTTTGAGATCCTACGCTTAAGTGAGGCCCAACTAAAAATAATTAGTACGATTCCATTTCGCAATAGATGTACTCACAAGCCATTCCTGCACAGCCCAAGACAGTGCTGGGCTCGCCCCCGGGCCATGGGACTCAGGACACCGTGACCGACAATCATGTTCTATACCCACCAACAACTTCATGGCGATGGGGTATGAAGACTAGGGGACTAATAAGGAACGACAAGAAATTAAACCAATTTCCTTTGATATTCTCTGCCGAACTTATCAAGTATTGGTACGCACGGGCAGTCAAACTATAGGTTGAACCATTTGCTAACCGGAGTTTGAAACCAAACCTGATGCGGGCCGGGACGGACCGCTCAAGAAATCATTCGCGTTCAACATCAAATTCTTCCTACATCCCCAGGACGTCACACAGATTGTGTTCATATGGAGCCATCAGCACCCCCCATTAAACGAGGGCGTGGAAGACCGAGAGGAAGCAAGAATAAAGTAGGTGCAGGACATGTAAGTTTGACCAAGTTACGAAAGAAAGTTGGTAGATAGCCATGTTGTTCGCGTTCACGGTAACTACCTACGTTGCAAATATTTTGATCGTGCGTGGTTTGTCTTTTTCCTGTCCGAATCTGACTCGCAAACACATTGTTGGCATGTTCAGGCGGTGGCATTTTCACGTCTAAGGGTCGTCAATCCCAAGCCTAGTGATGTGACAGTACGTGAACGTTCGTTTCTTTGGCTTTGCATGCACGCTTACATGTTGTTGTTTTTAGCTGAGCGTCATCGCATTGTCTTATTGGACCACAACGGTGCTCGGCAGGTCGCGATGCATGATCTTATGTGCAGAACTGAAGTCATCGTTCTCAAAGTGCTCGGCGTCATTTTCTGTTATCCGTGAGCCTTTTTCGCGCTAGGCAATACCTCATTCGATGATGATGATGATGATGATGATGATGATCCCTTAGTCGCGTTTTTCTTATGGGGGGGACAGGTCCGGCGTGCACCACCTCGACAGAGCGCTCCTACGGTTCTGCGCTGTCGCCACAGAGTCTGCAGTCTAGCCATCGCTCTGCGCTGCCGTTTCTGCAGGGCTCTTCTTCTCGCATAACGTACGTGTACTTCGTCGCACAGCGCTAAATCTGACAATACCACGATCATCCTAGGCAAACGCCAACCGTCTCGTTTTCATAGTCTTGACGCAAATAGGAAAACTCTACACCCTATCGATCCTCCGCACCTTGAACGCAAAAGTCAAACTATGAGACAGAATAAAATCAGACGACTTCGCGCGAGCCTCGTTAGGAAACTGATCGTGGCGACAGACTAACTCGGAAGTGGACCATGAGATGGCTATGTCTGCAGTGGTGAGTGAGCTGCAATTTGGTGCATACATGAGTGTGAATCCCTGCGTTAAGCACTCGCGATCATCGTTCCGGGCTGCAGCAAGTGGACGCCCGTTGTCGATCTCGATTGGTCCGTCGGAGGAGTGTTGCTGATAGTCGGGCATCTGTGCTTGACCACGACCTTCGGTCGCCGACGCCGATTCATTCGAATTCAACGGACTCGCGTTCGACTCGATGATTCAGAGCGGGCCGGTGGCAGAAACCTGCTTGTCGCTCTTCTCTTTAGTTATCCTGAAATGGAGGAGTGAGGGAAATACAAGCATTAGATAGACACATGAGTCGCTTTTAATGTCACCCATCAGACCTGGACCTCAAAAGCCAGTGAAAATATGCACATTGTCACTCCGTGGTCGTCTTTGCTTGTTGTTCAGCGTCGTCCTTCAGTCCGTGCTAGACTTGATATGATCTTTTAGATTTTTGATTGCATTGTACCTTTGCACACAATATATTGCCTTGTTCCAACGTTCTTGTATTCGAGGTTTTGCACAGGTCTCTATGCGTGAGGATTATAACTATATATCTTACATGTCATTGATACAAGGAGGGGAGGTGATTCCGAGTCGAGGGGTATACTAGTGGCCACATGGGAAGTTGAAGTTGACGTCATAACGCATGCGATGACCTAGAAACAACCACATAACCGGCCGCTTCCATGCGTTCCGGTGTCGATGGGCACTGTGGGCGGAACATAATCTTCAGTTGTCATCGTCAGGAGCAAGTCAGCATCCGCCGCAGCATTACGCTGCAAATCTCATCGACAGTCACTAGTCAAGTCTTACACGAGTATTTGACTTGGTTGAAATCTGTCCCACTACGTCGTTACATATATGAAACTGTCAAAATTCATCGCGCTTGCATTCTGACTTCGTTCACTGTTGTGTAAGTATCACTCATCCGAGCACTCCATCGAGACATGCAAGGTAAGTTTATTGTGAACGCTCGTAGTCTAGCTGATGTGTAGATTCAATTCTTCACATATCCACCAGCGGGCCAAGAATGGTGAGTTCAATGAGCGACGATAAATATACAGCCTGAGGTGTCACCGGTCACCAGCAGGCGTGTTGAAAACTGCTCACTAGCAAGGATGAATCCCGCGTTCTCAAATTGGTACCATTCGGCCTGTGATATAATCCGGCGTTGAAGCAATTATGACAAGCCTACATAGCCTCGTGTAAATTTGGTAGAATCTAGTGCTCCCGTGAATACCTGATGGACGACATCATATTTGTAGTCAGCTCGTGCGCTAATTGATACAAGGACAAAAGGTGATCTAAAAGGTGTACCATAGCCTCCAAGTGTTGATAAGAGAATGCATACGACGAGCGACATTTAAAACTGAAATACCCGAAAAATATCCATGAAGCTGATCTAGAAGCAAAAACACAACCGGCCGACCCTTCCATGCTCTCCAGTGTTGATCTGCACTGCAGGTGGTGGTTGTGAATTAGGGTTCGGTGAAGGAGGACGAGAAGGAACAAAGTCCTCATCAGGTATCCAGCCCTCGCCGTTTTTGGGAGGGGCACCCGCTGCAGCATTGCGCTGTAGATGGATGCATAAAACATGAAATATATTGAGAAAGAATGAATCAGCCATACCTCTCTACCCTGAGCGAGAGGAACATCGACAACAGGCGGCAATCCATGACCCGTCCGTAGGCGAGCTTTGAAGCTTGTAGAAGCAGTAGAAGACGATTGAGTGATGGGTGGTCGAGACTGAAAAAAACTGTAAGTTGAAAATGGGATGACGGCAGTAGACACTCACGTTCTCGTGGGGATTCATACGTGAATGAGATCTAGTTGTTTCCTGCGCCGAGTGTGAGTAGTTTTGAGGTAAGGGAGATGTAACAGGGAACTGTAAGGGATCGTCAAGTCAAATGGTAAGGTAACTGGTCAAAGAGACATACATCCAAGGGATCACGGGGCTGAACATTCCGAACTTTGTTCGTGCGAGAAGGAAGGACTTTGCGGAGGTAGCGAAGGAAATCACGTTCCTGTGGGTATGTCATAGGGGAAGGTCTTAGCGGCCGAGGAGCGAAAGATGTGACGGGCGAGATCACTGGTTTACGACGCACGGCACGACGTGTTGCGTCAGACTGCAACAAGTAATTAATGGAGTTGTGTAGATGTGTGAAAAAGTAGGAACACGCACGTTGAGGAGATCCTTTTTGCGTGCACTGTTCTGTAGTAAGACAATGTTAGCGCACGAACAGATAGATATATGCGCGTGCGTGCATACATTAGGTTGTACTTCTTGTTCAGAATCAAGGCCAAGGATCTCGGACGGAATGTCGTAAATGCGGATCTCGGTGTTTTCCCAGTTTGTGTAAGCCAGCTGGTGTGAGTTGGGTGAGAAGAGAAGGCGGATGGGTTGATGGACATCGAATGAGGCGAGGAGTTGACGGGACTCGAAGGCCCATAGCTTGATGGCGTCTTCGTCTCGGGAAGCACTAGCGAGGAGTGCACAATCAAATGAAAGTGCTAAATCATAGATGTGGCTGGTGTGGCCTTCGAAGGGGCCACCGACAGTTTGCAATGTCGACGCGTCGAACTCATAGATCGTCTTGGACAGGTTGTCAGTCGTGGTGTCCTCGTCGAAGTTAAATGCCGATACAATGGTTTTGTCTTTGGTTGTCCAGAACACAGGAGGATATGATAGTGCCACACTATCATTTTTCCCTACTCTGACATCCAATTTTTGTGTTTTGACGTCCCACACCTCAAGCCACCTGCCCTGAGCTGAGTTGACTGCGAGCTTCTTCGAATCGTGCGAGAGTCGAACTGAGCCCCGTAAGTAATAGCTCTTGAATGGGCCAGCCACGAGCTTGCCAGTGTCCAAGTTCCATATCCGCGTTGTATTATCTCCTGACCCGCATGCTAGCAGCGTGCTGTCCGCCGAGATATCGATGCAAGTGGTCACTGAGCTTGAGCAGAGTTCAAATGTTCTCATGATCCCCGTCTCATCCTCACAGACTTTGAGTGGGGAGGCGCAGCGCCACCAAACAAAGTGTGATATTATGTAATCAAGTATCGGCGAAATACGTGGTCAATAAACTACGACACGGTGTAGACATGTAACCAAACACCTACACGACAAGAATTAAGGTCGCCGAGCCATCAGCAAGAACTATAGATGAGGTGGATTATACGAGCCTATCAAATTTTAAGAGGAGTGGCCGTCTACAAGTCATTTTCTTTGTTGGAGTCCCCTAAGAGAGCCCCAACATTGGTGGTGTCATGTCCCTCAATTTCCTGTATCGTCGCAGCCTCGTCAGTGTTGGGTCCTACTTCCCCACTAGAAAGCCGCTCTGCTGCAGCTGCCAGAATGGCCCTTTTCTCCGGTGCTTTCTTGCCTTTGAGGTCCTTCGCTGCAGGCATTTGTGAGTCGAATTGGCGATGCCAGCGGATCTGCAGGTCCAGCTCAGCGACGCGCATCTTGTTGATGTCCTCCTGTGTAAGACGAGGCACAACGGCAGCAAGTTTCGCAGCCGCAGCCTCACGACGTTCCTTTTTCTTTTGATCTTTCTCGCGGTTCCGCTGGACTACGTGTTTGTCATACTCTACCTGTGCAATCCTTCGTTTCCTCTCCATCCCTGCAGTATCGTTGATGCGGGCCCTCTTCCGCAAGTATTTTCGTGCAGTTGGGCCCAGAGAAGTCTTCACGTAAGTCCCAGTCTGATTTTTCTTGTATTTCAGACGAGCGTTGAAATGGGTGAGGGACATCCGAGGAGCGCGTCGCATCGAAACCCGCAGGGTTCCTAACGCACCCTCGTTCGCGTCGTTGGTGCTATTCATCCGTGCAAGCTCCCGCTTTTTTGGTGACAGCTGGGCAATTGTGCCATCAGGGGCAAACTCACGGCAGAATCGAAGGAGAGTTTCCAGTGCACCCTCGAGGAATGCAGTGAAGAGGGGGCGGAGGTAAGGATATTTTTCGGTGTCTTGGGCAATCCGCTGAATGGCGTAAAATGCCTCTGGCCGCTCAAATTGTTTTCCGTCCAGTGTGGCTGTTTCGTACGTGGCGTCCGCACCGAAAACAAGCTCGACATCACCAACAAGTGTCCGGACATGGGCAATAAGCCTATCGTGAAGGGGTCCGAGGTCGAGAATGTTGTCGGAGGAGTTACGAACTGAGCGAAAGTAAGGATGGCTAATGCATTGACCCCAAGCACCGAAACAGACAAGCTCCTGCTTTGTCTTGTTACAATGGAATGCTGCAAAGACATTTTGCTCGATATTGGTGTGCGTACGAGCTTCCTTCTTGTCCATTACGATTCCCAGGTAAATGATGTACAAGTCTTGGTGCACGAGCCACTCACAAGCACCATCACAGTTGCTGTGGTAGCGGGTATTGCTGGTGTCTGGCCAGGGTGAAAAATAGCCCAGGTGCGCTTCGAGGAAGAACCGAATAGAATCCTGCTGACCCTTTTTGTCATCTTTGTGACGGAATACAGCACCTGCAAGTGCAAGTGCTTTTGCAGCGCCACGTTGAGAGACATGCAGTGCACGTGCTTGCGCAGTCGAGGATCCACCCAATGCTGCGGCTGCGTTGTCACGGTTCATCAACAAAATTGGGCCGTCGATGCTGTGATGAGCCCACCAAGACTGCATGCGAGTATTACCACCCTTGACGGCATTGAGGTCCTTGTGCATGCAGCACCCCGCCCAAATGAAGAAGTCGACAGATTCTTTGGCTGACTCGGTGAGACCATTGAACTTCTCTTGACCAATTGTCAATTTGAGCTGACGGAGGGCCTCAGATGAGCGCAGATATTGCTCTTCAGCAGTCAGGGCTTCCCAAGCTTCCATCCCACCAGCGGCTGTGATTACT
The DNA here is from genome assembly GCA_016628065.1 of Suillus lakei. NCBI lineage: Eukaryota > Fungi > Basidiomycota > Agaricomycetes > Boletales > Suillaceae > Suillus > Suillus lakei. Next base: position 22,765 of record JABBWA010000381.1, read on the forward strand.
CCTTCGGTTGTCTGCCATAACAGGGCTATGACATCATCAGGGGGTAGAGCGGCCAGTGCACACTCGCCACGCACTTCTCTCTCACAAGTCCGTTTCCAATCGGAGAAGAGGCGGACGAGTTTCTTCTGGTCCTCTGCATGATCCGTCAACATTCCCTTCACCTTGCTGACAACCTCCCTCGGGTCCACTACAGCTTTCTCGCCAGCCATGCATGTATTGTACGTGTCACACATCTCATGTAGCACATCCTTCCAGCCTTGCAGCTGTGTTTCGCTGGTATGATTGACTTCATGCTGGATTCCCGCAAAGCGCGTGACTCCCTTGCCATCATGGGAGGTATACGTGATGTGGTGTGATTGGTAGTTGACGTTTTTGTGACTCGTGCCATCACCACTCAACGTAACGCCTTGATACTTATATTAATTGAATTGTCTTTGATACCGCATCAATTAGTACGCACCATCTACTTCCATCATTTCATCTACCATCTGCACATTTGCTGCAACGTCTGCCTCCTGCAGCACACGGCCAATGCTGCGAGTACTAACATCTCCTTCAACAGCAATACCGAGGCAATCTGCGATGACACCAAAGACACCTCGAACACTCGATACTGGTACGTCGTGTGTTGCTACGAGCTCGCAGATTGTGTCGCGGACAGTATCAGTGATTATATTCTTGTTTTTCAGGGCAAATGTTGTATGTTTTGTGGTTTGTGCTATAGTGCGAGCAGTGGCCTTCTTGACAGCGTGTGCTTTCTGGAGAGGTGCGCGAGAAACACGCATACCAAGAGCATGGTTACGTTTGGTGAGGATTTCATTGCGCTCTCGCAAGTGTTTGGCCTCACTCTTTGCAGCTGCGAGTGACGTCTGTGCAGCTGTGAGTGACTGTTGATCTGCCCGAGCCTGCGAGGCAGCCCCGACAACAGCTGATTGTGCTTCTTGTAAGCTTGCCTCCAGCCTTTCAACACGACTCCTGGTCCGCTTGTGGCATCGGCGCTCATTTCTGTAGCGGACGTGAAAATTCTTCGATGTTGGGAGGATTGCATCAGGTAGGGTTAATTCTGCGGACGAAACTGTAGCTGCAGGAGGGATGTTTTCCTTCAGGAGACCTTTTGTGTGAGTGCTCTGAGCTTTCATGCGTGATGTGACTTGCTGTTGAGCTATTGTCCGTTTTCTGGAAGGTTTCCAACGGTCATGCTTTGTGTATCGTGCTGGCATTTGGGTCTGCAGAGTGTCAGGATGTTTGATGTGACACGACGCGACGCGTTTATTATGCTTACTCAGCAGTGAATCTTCACAATCATTGACCTACCACTCGCACCCCACTACGTTGCGCTGGTGTGTAAATGACCATCTAGAATACACTAGATTTACTCGTTCATTGTATTCTTGGTGGAATTTAATAAAAATTTGCTTGTCTGCCTCCTGTGCTGGAATACATCCCCTTCTAAACCGTGTTTTTCTGAAAAGTGGCACCAAGAATACAATTGGATTCGGAATTCATGCCATTGTCCCCCTTCAAGTTTTAGCAACTGGTGATGTGTTTGAGCTGTATCGGTAGATACATTACGCGACCATCCATTAACGCCTAACTAGTGGTAATCCCTTATAGACTAGTCACTGTCGGAGATTGAAATTGGCAGGGTGTTGCCCCTCCCCACTTTGAGCTCCAGAGGATCCCCGTCTTTGGAATACCCACTTGTAGTGACACTGACAACCCATCGTGTTGGACTCTAACTTCGCTAGTCCATATTAGCTACATTACATAAGCACGTTCCTTTGTTTCTTTTCCTCGCAGCTAGTAGAACTTCCTCAGTGACTATCATAAGTCCACTGAGGTCAGTACAGAATACTTAGATATCTCGCACTTAGCTAATGCCTTCTGCAGCTCGTATACTCACTGCAGGTTATGAGCCCTGCGCTCGTCAATTAAAAACATAACCAAGTATACGAAAAATATAGCCCGCCATGTCCAGCTCTAACAGCAAACTCGGTGAAGATTTTCTACGCGTCCCAAAGCTCGCTGCGGACGGAGAAAATTGGACGACCTATAAAGACAGAATGCAATGGTCAGTAGACGCTCGTGGGTTCCTCGGCCACCTAGACGGGACTGAGAAGAAACCAGTTGATCCCTCGACGTTGTCGGGCAGAGGAGCGTCATGGTCACCAAGTATGACGGACGAGGTCAGAGAACTCGCCGCATACAAGACAGCAATGAAGGAGTGGCGCATGGGCGAGGCAATAACGAAGCAGCAAATTGCCAGCACGATCCCTGACTCTTTGTTTATTCAAGTCAAGAACTTGGATACAGCGCAAAAGATTTTCACGTACCTTTCGAATCTCTTTGAGAAGCGCTCCCGCGTAGTCTCAGTTGAACTGTTGCGGAAGCTACAGGATCAAAAATGCTCTGAAAAAGGCAATATTAGAGAACACTTCGACAAGCTGCGAACGATTCACGAGCAACTGTCCTCACTAGGCCATGCCCCAACAGATGAAAGCTTCACGGCAATCATCATGAGCTCGCTACCTGCATCATACGACCCCCACTTGTCAGCATTGACAGCATCCGCCAAAGTCTCAAGCATTCAACTCACCACAGACATATTGATGTCGACAATCGTAGATGAATACGACCGTAGAGCAGCCAAGACAAAGAAGGGGAGCTCATCGAACGACGATGCAGCCTACAACGTGAATGCTGGCAAACGGACTTGTCGAATCAAAGGGAACTGCCACAACTGTGGCAAGTACGGTGTGGGAGAAATCGTAGAAGCGCGCTATAGTGATAGCGTGTCGATCCTGTTTGGTGCGAGAGTAGTAGTCGACCCAAAGGGATAGCTCTGAGAGCAGTTCCTCAAGTAAGAGCGAAGGGACAAGTGCGGCTGGATATTACGATCTATGCGACGGACTCCGCAAGCTATGCGGCGAAGATGCGAGATGCGGGTATGCGGAAGAGTTGCGAGACGAGTGCGGTGCGGACGCGGAGTAAGAGAGCGTGAATATAACTAGAAGGGAGCCAAGTACACGAGTCCAAGTACCAGGTAGCGGGTGACGGGTATGACGGGTAAGGGTACCAGGTATAAGGGACGCGATGCGAAGATTTACCGGGATCTGTTCCGGAATTCTTATGCGACGAGGTTTCTAGGTATAACTAGCAAGAGTCGAACGCTCAAAGGAGTGTAGAGGTCAAGCGCGAGATAGGGGGAACGGCAATCGATTGCGCAAGAACAAAGAACGAGGTAGACTATACTAGTGACTCCTGCAACACCGGCTCAAAGGAAGGGAATGGTGAAAAGTAAGGTAGTTATGAGTCCTGGGCGAGTATTTATGTGAGTCCGTACGAATCCGGGACTGTGCAGGCGACCGCATATGTACAAGCGAGTCCGGAGTGTTATAAGATGTAATAGCGCTAATCTGGCCTCATGCATGGGAAAAGTATGTAAAACAGCCTGCAAACGATCAATAGACAACGGGTAAGGACTAATAACGCACCAGTGGGGTTGGACGGACGTGGACAGGACATGGGAGGACGATGCGAGGGCCCGGTACGGTTATGTGGAGTGATGCGGACCGTGACCCAGTATGCGGAGCCACCGCAATGACGCGCGAAGGTGCGTAACTGACCGCAACTATTCGGAACTGTTCGCGACCCTTCAGAACGACTTCGGACTGTAAGTGTAGGTATTGACTAGCATGGGGAAATGATGCTCTGCAGGGCTGCAGCCAGATTGTTTCCTACAACGGCCACATGCAGCGAGACTGCAGAGGCGCAGGAGGAGGTGCAGCAGGGAGCAAATCAGGGGAGAAGTCCTTTGGAAAAGGGAAGGACAGAAAACCTGAGACTGCCACGAAGGCAAAGGACAATGAGGAAGATGACGAACCTGAAGGTGTCTGGTTAATGGATGATACAGATGAGACGGGAGAAGAGCAGACGTCATTCACCTACGCAACCCTAGCAAACTCAAACTCCCAACGCGAATCTCGAACTGAGTTGCTCAACTCAGGAGCATCGAGACATATGTCATCCTATCGCGATCTGTTCCAAGATTTCGTCAACATCACGCCGAAACCCATAACAACAGCAGACAAACATACCTTCGAGGCAACAGGCAAAGGGGACATCATGATCACCCTACCAAATGGCGAGTCAAACACGCGAATACTCCTCAAAGACGTCCTATACGCACCTAAGATGGGCGTAACCTTGGTCTCCATCAGTCGTCTCACAGCAGCCGGATATGCTGCATTGTTCCGCGCGAACTCTTGCAAGATCTTCAGTGATACGAAGAAGCTATTGGGGGAGGTCCCAGTCTCAAAAGGTCTATACTGTGTCAAGGGCCCCAGGAAGTTATTTGCTGGACTCGCAAATGCAGATGAAACACTCACCATGCGAGAAGTACATGCCAGACTTGGCCATATCTCCCCGGACAGCATCGCAAGGATGATACGTGATGGTGTCATCACTGGAATCAAGCTAGATCCCTCAGATGCAACGATGGACAAGTGCGACTCTTGCGAGTACGCAAAAGCCACCCGCAAACCAATAGGCAAAATCCGCAACCCTCCGAGACGGGAGAAGTTTGGCGACGAAGTCCATAGCGACCTGTGGGGTCCATCTCCCATATGAACTCCTGGGCATAAAGAGTACTTCGTGTCATTCACAGATGACTTCACGCGATTCACTCACTTGTACCTGCTGCGCACGAAGGACGAAGCCTTCAGCGTGTATAAGTTCTTCGAGGCCTGGGCAAACACACAGTTTGACGCGAAAATCAAACGATTTCGCTCTGACCGAGGGGGAGAATTCACTGGGCAAGACTTCACTCGTTATCTCAACAGCAAAGGCACCGAACGCAAACTCACCGTGCACGATACTCCTGAGCACAACGGAGTTGCGGAGAGACTCAACAGAACCGTCTCTGAGCGAACACGTGCGCTGTTGCACGCCAGTGAACTACCCAAATTCCTATGGGGGGAGGCCATCATGCATGTTACCTGGTTGAAGAACCGGACGGCAACTCGTGTCCTAGACAACAAGACGCCATATGAGATGCTGTATAAGAAGGCACCAAACTTAAAGCACTTACCAGTCTGGGGTAGCCACGTCAAGGTGCACTCGATGAACGGCTCCAAGCTCGATATGCGCGCCATAGATGGCAGGTGGATGGGATTCGATCGTGACAGCAATGGTCACCGAGTATACCTACCCGAAATTCGACGGATAGCTGTGGAAAGGAGCGTCAAATTCGACACGGCAGAGGTTAGAATACCTATAGGAGGACCAGACCACCGCACGGTACGAGTCCATGATGTCGATCCAGTACCTAAACCAGGAGAACCGGAACACCGCACGGTACGAGTCCATGATGTCGGTTCAGTACCCAACGAATCATCAAGCCGAGCATCACGCACCAATAATCCCAATATCCCACCCAGCAATGCTCCAACCCCACCCCATAACCCCATTCCTCCTCCTAGAGACCACCTGGGCACGCAGTTTGAACGAACTGAGCAGCCGCGCCGTTCTGGACGAGTGAGAGTCGAATCAGCCTACATCAAGAGTCTGCGTGATGGCGCAGGAACGACTGATGGAAGGAGCACGGACTTACCTCGTGGGATGCAGCCTGCTCCTGCAGAATCCAACTTGGCGGCAGAACTCGGGATGGTAGGGGAGGATGGAGAGATGGACGAGGATGATGAAGAAGTCTTCGCCATGATGGCGGGAGTAGCGGCAATCGAGAGCAGCGACCCGACTACGGTCAAAGAAGCCTGCAAAAGAATAGATTGGCCAAAGTGGGAAGAAGCAATCAACAAGGAACTTACCGCACTCGAAGATGCCCGCACGTGGTCCGTCGTTGAGCAGCCAGCAAACGTCAATGTAGTGGGATGTAAGTGGGTATTCTGAATCAAACGGAATGTGGATGGGGAGATCGATAAGTACAAAGCCTGGCTGGTAGCCAAGGGTTATTCTCAAGTGTATGGTGTTGATTACTATGACACTTACGCACCAGTCGCACGCCTCGCATCTCTCCGAACCATCCTCGCTATAGCCGCACGTAACGATTGGAATATCGACATCTTCGACTTCCACAGTGCCTTCCTAAACGGTAAACTCGACAAGGACGAAATTATTTACATGGAACTCCCACCTGGACTCAGCGTCGACAAGAAGTTCAAACGTCCTGTCGCATTGTTACACGTCGCACTCTACGGATCGAAACAGGGAGCTTTGAAGTGGTATCAGGAGTTGTGTCGCTTGTTGAAGAGTTTAGGGATGACGCGCGCAGAATCAGACTGGGGAGTTTTCTACAAGCATACAGGCGCGGACATCTTAATTCTTGCATCACACGTTGACGACTGCGCAGTAACTGGCAGCAACAACAAGCTCATTGCAGAGTTCAAGCGAGACGTAGCGTCGCGCTACAAACTCACTGATCTAGGGCCTATCGCATTTCTACTTGGAATGAAGGTCACCCACAACCATCTTACACGCACCATCTCCTTCTCCCATGAATCATACATCGACTCTATCCTCGCCAAATATAATTTCACCGATCTGAAACCTTGTTCCATTCCAATGGATCCAAATGTTCCGCTCTCGCAATCCCAACGCCCTAAGACTCCAGCTAAAACCACGCTAATGAAGAACATCCCCTATCGAGAGGCAGTCGGCTCACTCATGCACCTAGCTGTCGGTACACGCCCCGACATAGCCTTTGCCGTATCGACTGTCGCGCAGTATGGAGCTAACCCAGGTATGGCTCATTGGGAGGCTGTAAAGCGAATCTATCGCTACCTTATAGGGACGAAGAAACTCACACTCACCTTTGGGACCTGCAAGCAAGGCCTTGAGGGCTTTACCGACACAGACGGCGCCTCACAAGAGCATCGGCATGCCATATCTGGCTATGCATTCCTCTTGGATGGCGGCGCAGTGTCCTGGAGCTCGAAGAAGCAAGAGTTAGTAACTCTCTCAACGACTGAGGCCGAGTATGTTGCAGCGACGCACACTGCAAAGGAAGCCATTTGGCTTAGGCGTTTCCTCACTGAAATCTTCCGTCCCCTCAACCAACCAACCGTCCTTCATTGCAACAACCAATCCGCTATCGCCCTTGCGAATTCTGGCGCGTTCCATGCCCAAACAAAACACATTGACATTCGTTACCATTTTATTCGTTTCTCTCTTGAAAAAGGTTCTATTTCCCTCGTTTATTGCCCTACAGATAGTATGACTGCAGATACACTTACCAAAGCTCTACCTAGTCTCAAGGTCAAACACTTCGCCTCCGCTCTTGGACTTCGCTCAGTTTGAAGGGGAGTGTTGGACTCTAACTTCGCTAGTCCATATTAGCTACATTACATATGTAAGCACGTTCCTTTGTTTCTTTTCCTCGCAGCTAGTAGAACTTCCTCAGTGACTATCATAAGTCCACTGAGGTCAGTACAGAATACTTAGATATCTCGCACTTAGCTAATGCCTTCTGCAGCTCGTATACTCACTGCACATCGACCATCCTTTGAAACCACCACCTCATAGACTTCCTGCGCACAAACATTCCGCACCTCCTCAATCTCCTTAGCAGCTCGCAGGTCCCATCGCCGAATGGTCTTATCCCTTGATCCACTGATCATTTGCTCGCCGTCCGGCAAGTAGCAAATGGAAACATGATGCAACATTATTTGTTCGCCATCCGAATAGTAGTGAGTGAAAGGTTCATGACCTTTCAAGGTCATGGTTGGCATCAGAATCAATTTGTTTGATGCTGCACCGGGCTGCATCGAGCTGGAAGCCATGGCCGATGTCTTCACCGAGTATGCCACTTATTTGGATGTGTTCGAAGGACCGTCAGTGAGCTTCTTTGTATGTTGTTGGCTTGATGTTGATTCTTGAAAAGCGATTTTGAAGACGTTCAACTTGTTCGAGCGCTGCTGCACAGTCGGTTATCAGTTCATCCGTGCTGGAAATTAAGATGAGGCATGGAGTCATCTTACCAAGATACTGGCTGCAATTTGAGAATGATGGGCATATGTCCGCGTCTACCGTCTCTTAGAACCTCTTCCTCTGCATACACATCGGGGTTGTCGATATTTAAGAGTGCTTTGGATGTTGTACGAAATGTGAGGACCATACTTCAAACTTAGCTTGAGATTTTGGGCAATCAAATATTTCATGCAGACATTTTCACCTCAAATTAAGTAATAAATATAAAATGACATTCAAAATTGGCTCAAATGTCTAGCTGAACTTGAAGTTTAGCACATCACATTTTGCACAACATGTAAAACTCGGTTTAAACTTGGGTCTTCACATTTAAACTGCGAGTTTTGGACACCTGTGACTCCCACCTACGCACGGTAACTATAGGAGATAATGCACGTGTGTCGCACCTGTAAGATCAGGCGGATATAGTGAATCAAAGCCTCCTCCAATATCTCCTGGATAGCTAGGGACTTTATATAGCTGTAGGTACGCAGAGGGTTGTCAGTATTACCGTACTATTAATAGAATCACGTGATGCGCTTACCGTGCCCAACATCGCATAGTGACGGGAACGTTCGAGCTCGTCGTGTGACACGTTGAGCTCGAGTATCTCACTCAAAAGTGGTCGGATTGACGGCGCGTTTCGACGAACAGCACACCAGTAATAATTGCATTACGTATACGAGTCTTATGGGTCCATCAAAGTAGACTAAGGCAATGTAAGACTACTATTCATCCCCCTCCTCTTCGTCAGAAGATTCCACAAATTCAGCGCTTTTAGGACCTTCCTGGAGCTGGGCAGGGTTCTTCTTTGCTCTCTTCAATGGTCTATGATTCTCCTTATTTGCCCGTCCTGCGCTAGACCCGTCCTTACGCTTCCGAGGTACTCCAGCATCCGAACGCTTTTTTCGTGGTTTCCGAACAACTTCCCCAGCTGAACGTCGTGTATCGAGTTCAGACGCATGAGCTTTGACCTCCGCCGGTGATAAAACGGTCCAGTAGCACGTACGTGCCTTGAGAGCATCACGGAGCTTGCGAATGTCGCCGACGGTCCCGATGTTCGAAGGGCTGGTGAACTTGACACCATGGGGCCAGCCCACAAGGCGCACTCCATATGTTTCGATGACAGATGTTTCGTAGTTATTGTAATTCATTACAATATCTTTTTTGCCAGTCACGGCAACTGTGAATAATGTTAGAAGGGGGCGGCGTGTGTAGAACACATTGATACTCACCTAGGCCCCGGAGGATCAGTCTGCGTACCTGCTTTCTCACAGCTTCCAAAGAGTCACGTTCATTGAGGTCTACAGGAGCTGCATAAGTACCCGAGCTACGTAAAGAGGCGAAGGACTTACTTTGATTCTGGGTGCACGCCCACTGTTCGTATTGCCTAAGAAAGTCAGCCATGGGATGCTCGTACACATCCTCCCAAAAATCTTCGGAATTATCTGTGCCGTGCATCGCACTTTGAATGGTGTCGTTGATGTGACCGCGGACGACAAATAGTGTGCCGTAGACACCAGTCCGAACTCGCAGATCATCCAGCTTCAAAAAAATGAGTTTAGTTAGTTGCTGTCAAAATTCAAACGTACCTCCTTCACGATCCTATCTGTTGTGGCTACAACGTCTCGCGCAGCCGCCAGATTGTTCGCCCGAACACTAACAACCTTTTTTTGACGATGCTCCTCGAGAGCTGCAATGTAACCTTCCTTTTCTTGCCTGGTGAGGCCTTTTGTTTCAGGGTCAGCCGCAACCATCTCACGAAGTTCGGCCAACGAGTACCGAGAGCCTGCGGGTCGATCTAGTTAATGCATGATAAGCTTCGTGATACAATTGAGTAAAAATTGATCCGACTTACCTGCGTTCATCTCTTTCGCCTTGGCATGAACAAGTGCGTTGATTAATTGACTTTTGCGCGAGGTTCGATAATGCGTCTGACTGCCAATGATATCATTGATGTGCTTGGGAGTAACGTGGTGAGCCCGCGAGAGTGCTTCGATCTTTGTTTTCTGTGCATTTAAGTATTCAGCGACCGCGTCGTGTAAGTTCTTCGTTCGCTCGAGCCTCTGGTCCCGCTTGATCTTGCGAGACGCCTTCTGGGCATCCGTTAGTCGAGGTGGCGGTGTCCGGGGGCGGATAATCGCTCGTGTTGGGTTCCGCGCTGCCCAAGAGGACGTGTTTGCCTCACGGATTGATTCTGGGATCTCTACAATGGTGTCCGGCACCTCTGCTTCGGTGGGACTCGGCTGAGGTGATGGTGTGCGAGCAGATGGGGTGGGGAGCTCTGGAATAGTTGGGATATACGTAGCTGCTATGTCCACTGCTTCGGTGGGACTTGGCTGAGGTGATGGTGTGCGAGCAGGGGGGGTGGGGAGCTCTGGAATAGTTGGGATATTCGTAGCTGCTATGTCCTTAGTTAGAGCTGCAATTTCATCGTTGGTAAGCGGCATAATGTACAGGGACGGGTCATCCCAGTCAATCTGATTGATGTTGGGAACCCGTTCACTGCCAGTGCTGCTGACCGGATCAAAACCATCGCCTGAAAGACCTCCGGTCGAGATAAAGTTGCCATTGGCATCAAAATCATCAGCCGTGTAGAGATAACTCATACTTGGAGCAGTGGGTAGACAAAGCGTAGACGGGGACCCAACTTCAGAGTTTGGCGTGTGACGGATCATATAGATCACACCAATAAACGACACGCGACACCGCCGACGCGCCGTGCATGTCCTATCATTCAACACAGAGTTTGGCGTGTGATGGATCATATAGATCTCGCCAATAAACGACACGCGACGCGCTGTGCACGTCCTATCATTTAACACCAATTTTTTTTTGAAAAAAAAAGGCATAAAACGGTGTAAGATCTTGAGGTTGACATGAAACCGCTCAGGCAACATATTAACGGCAGTGCAAGGCAGTGCAAAGCAGTGCTGATCGAGGCATACCTTCAATGTACATGTTGCATGACTCGGGTCCCCATGCGGACTTGCACCTGCATAAACGGCATGAGCCATTGGCTGTTGAGTTAGGGTGCTGGTATTCTACTGGCCGCGGTCGCATTTCCAGCATGCCAAAGCAAGACAATGAAGCAGACCTGCTTCAACTTGGACCAACAACTCATTAGGTAAGCACATTCTGCTAACAAGCGCTTAATGTTTAACAAAACATATCATCAATCATCTCGATCATTGCCAGCTGTTGATGTCTGATCATATTATTTTGATCTCATCAGTTATCTATGTCTCACAGCAGGCTGTCATCACCATCAGTTATCTATGTCTCACGGCAGGCTGTCTCGCATTCCTTTTCCCCCAAACCATGGTAAGCATCTTTCTTCGCATTTGAATCTGCTTGTCTCACTTATGCATTCAAAGGGACATCCGACTCGGGGGAGATCCTGCAGCTCATCATCCAGGCAGCGCACAGCTACACAACGTTGGCTCTCCAAACCAGGGTAGGTCAAATCGTTTGAGTCACTGAAATTTTGCTTACCACCCCCGGGCCCCGGACAGAGTTCGAGAAGCTCAAAACGCCAAGGCTCGTGCTCGAGCAGCTTTGTGAGTCCATCCCCCATGCAACTCTACTGTTCGTGCTCACGTGAATGTTTTTTTTATTAGAAATAGGGCAAGGTAAGCACTCATATATCGCCATGGGTATCATTTACTCAACGGATCTACAGGAGGAAGAAAAAAAACTAACCGACGATCAAACAGCACCCATCGCATCATCAATTGATGACTGCGAAGACCTGTCCCACGAATCAATTGACAACTGCGAAGACCTGTCCCGCGATGTTAGTTGGGACGCCAATGATGATTCAGTGCTCACGATGGACAACGATCTGCCCTGCCCCTGTGACTCTCAAACTCTAGATTCCACCGAGAGAATCTTCCAGAGGTGGCGAAAGGAGTGGTTGGCGTCAGAAGACAAATGGGGAGAAGCATACGAGGAAGCGCTCGCGCACGCTCGCACGGAGGGGACACATGAGACTGATATTTTCCTTGATCAATGTGCGATGCATGCTTTGGAGGGGAGGACGATCTTGGAAGCCATACGGGGGATTGTACACACCAGTTGCCCTTATTGCAGGGAGCGTCTCAAGTACGACAGTGTTTTACTATACGATTTACTGGTTTCCGTGGTTTCGCAGGTAAAATTCATGGAGGTGAAACTAGATAATGAACATTGTAAATAGGTACTATCATACTCAATCTATAATGACTGGTACTATCAGCACGCGTGCCCGACTCCAGGCTGTCCTCATGAGCATTGTAGCAAACACATAGTGAACATCGCGATAGCGAACTCATAGCGAACGGGTAGGAACAGATAGCGAACTCGAGTGTACGGATGCTCGGGCTCGCGAATGCAACACTGTTAAAAATATTGAACAAGGTGAGGTGTTTGTTAGGTAGAGGCAGACATGCTTACTTGACCCGAAGTCTAGGCGACCGTCAGTCTGAGCATTGTCATGAATACATAGTGAACATAGCGTATATAGCGAACTCATAGCGTATATAGCGAACCCATAGCGAACGGATAGCGAATGGATAGCGAACTCGAGTTCGGATGGGGCTCAGGCTCACGAATGCAACACTGTTAAAATATTGAACAAGGTAAGGTGTTTATTAGGCAGAGGCAGACATGCATACTTCACCCGAAGCGAAAAATGTGGTGGTGATTCCGTGCGGAACATTTATGACTATGACAGGGCTGTATGTAGCGTTGATGCATGATGCAATGTTTGCCCAATGCTGGTCGTCAAAAATGAATCCCGTCCCTTCCATTCAACAACCCTTGCACGGTGAATATTCCAACAAATGTATGGCGCTGGTATAACGAGTAAGGCGCTTTGCGCAATTTCATTTTGTTATTCTAAATACATGACAGCGCACAATGTAAACTATATTAAAGCTGGCTCATTGTCTCTGTCAAGTCTTCGACCTGCAACCAGGTCATATGAGTCTGAGCTCGCAGATGAGCCACAGACAATGTAGGTGAAGGAGGGTTGGGCGAGGACTCTGGAGAGGATGGCCAGAAAGGCCACCCGCCAGTGGAACTGCCCGAACCCTGCCTTCGTCACACCCGGCCTTATATGCTGCTAACGCCTGCTGAAACGACTTGTATCGTTTTGAACATTACCGCTAACAAAATTTGTTCGCTCAGCAACATCAGCCCTAACAACACCGTCAAGACTTAGCCAATGCAAGCCAACAGTACCCAGACATGTCACAGTACCAGCGGTCAAAACAACGCCAACTTGCCCAACCGTTATCACCCAGAATCCCTCGGGTGTCTGATCGGCTCGTGGAGGATGGATGTCGCTAGGCATTGGAAGGGCGGCCGTGACTTGGCAGGGTGTCTGCGCAACCACTGGTGAAGCCTGAGGCCGAGGGTGGGATGGTGTAGCAGTAGAGCAAGCTGTAGTGGAAGGGGGAATGGGTGCCTCTTTCTTTGGAATGGAACGAGTGCTGGTGAGCGTGGATGGCGTGAGGGATGATTTTGATAGGATGATGGATTCTTCTGTCTTGCGGCTCCAAGTGACGGTATCGAATGATGAATCTATTATCGAGTGTCAGTGTATTAGTTTCTGGATGGGTGAAACACCCACCTGATAGTGTCATCCCTTGCAGCAAATTGTGCAAATCTCGAACATGATCACCCTGGGTAGGGCGGCTACTAGATGGTGTTGACATAGGAGCGATCTCACTAAGGACTTGGTCGGAGCGCTACAGATAATCAGTCACGTGAAAAATAGATCAGACCTTTACAGTAGTACAAACATAAGATGCGTCTGAATGACGCGGACTAGTGGAGCACGCCAGCGAGTCCGCACCAACATTTCGCTGCGATCCATTCGGCACATCAGGGCACCGAGGGACAACAATGGATTGCCAGCCAATCGCATGTCCAAAGTACTCAAGCACAGACAGTTGGTTCAGCAAGCGGCAAGTTCCAATGAGCGGCGGCAAGCACGTCTACAAGGTATGCTATGTTAATTCAACACTTAGAAGAAGAAGAAAAAATAACCTGTTGTAAAGTTATGAGTTTGGATGAGCGTCGGGCACTCGAAGCGCTGAAAGAGGGCAATAATACCACCATCCTTGACTGGCAGGACTGCGATGACTTCAGCTTTGGCGATGTTTGCAATGGAATGGAGCCGCTCGCCATCAGCCATGCTGGTGGCGAGTTTACTGACCTCGCAAGAGAGGTTCTAGGAGACTTTGGAGAATGTGAGTGAAGTTTATTGTTACCTTGACATTTGACTTACCTTTGTGAGCAGCAACAATCGTGTTCGACGTGTGGATAACCGCACACGTCGTGATCGTGTCCTCCGCAGGAACAAGGCATTTGCTGAGCAGATGCCAGTGATAACCGATGCGTACCTTGCGTGGAGCCTGGCAAGACGTAAGGAAGGGTTTTTTGAGAGATTGGAGAGAGAAGACCTGGATAGTGGCTCTGACTACGGTCAATGGCCAATCAGCGTGATAGATGTGTTCTGTGAGTGATTCGGTCTGTTTTCGTTTGCTTACTTTTTGATGTGACGGCATGTCTGGGCTGTTGTTTAGACGCTGAGAAAGTCAATCTTCGAATCTTGCCAACAGATGCCACTATCAGCACTGCGCTCGTTCGTCAAGGCCTGATGCCTTGTTCACCCATATCACCAACTGTCGGAATCACTACTGAAGCTCTGGATTTATACCGTGTAGCGCATCTTAGAAGTCCTCAATTGTCTATCCAGGCTTTCGTCAAAACCATGTGCGACTTGCATGGTGTATGTCTTCTGATTTCTTTCGCTCTTATTGTGCTGATTCACGTGCAGGTTGGTTTCCACAGACACCTATCTCGTCAATTCTCTATTGCGTTCGACCTATATCTTCAAGTTCGACGTTCGGTGGCTGCCATGGTAGCCGAATCACTACGACGTGACTCACCCGATTGGCGCCTGAAACATGCTTGTCCCGCATGTACATATACACTAACAGATGAACCACAGTTAACATTTAGCTTGCTCTACGCCATGGATGGCAACGACTCTTTAAAAAGAGTCCTTCGCAGATCTCTAGATACTGATGATTCTCTCAGTACATCTTCAGAACTTCCAACAGGGCAGCAACTGGCGAGCGACCGCTACCTATCTCGCACCTTTGTCGACCAATTCGCGCGGGACTCTACTACTGCAGGTGATGAGGTGAGGGGTGCCTTCTGATCTGGGTTGGTGATGGCTAATACATCTATTAGGATGTACATCTCGAGAACACGTGCGAGGGACGCTGGAAGAATATGGACGATACAAGACGAAGAAAGCATGGGGCATTTATGATGAAACAGGCATATTTGTGGCCGTGTGCCGCCATGGATTCTCTCTGCTTGTTGCGGATATGGTACAGAGCGGGGAGCTGTAAGTTTTTTTTGATAGGTTGTTTGTGGACTAACAATTATTCGACAGCGCAAAGTATCCTCTGGCCGTTGTTTCAAAGTTGCTGGACGTATTTGGAAGCAATCTGGGTGGCGGATATGACATCGGTTGTCAGTTCAAGACCACACTTGACAACAGCTCCCTCGGACCCCTTGCACGGTCTATGCATCACACTTGCCTTGTCGGTGCCTTCCATGGACATGCGCACAGGCGATTGTGCCAACTTTTCTCGCTTACTACTTACATCAAAGGTTTGGGCCTCGAGGATCTGGAAACCTGCGAACGAACATTCTCAAAATCGAATTCACTAGCGTCTGCGCTACGGTACGCAAGTGTATTCCATAGACAACAGTCCATCGACACATACTTCGAGCACAACGACGATTTTGAAGTGTACGCTAATCTTTGTAAGCTGTCTTGTCAAAACTCGATCCTGTGCTGACAAATCCTTCTGTTTGCTAGCCGACTTTTTATATAACAACTACAAGCAAGCGCTTGACGTTTGAATGACGGGGATGCGACCCTACCGAACTTGATGCGAGATCTCAAAGTTACCGACAAGACCGTGTTCGAGCACTGGCTGGAGGAAGAAAAGGTATACCTTCAAGGTCTGACACGAGAACCGGAGGTTGAAACACTGCACATGGAGTATTGGCAAAGGTTGGTTAGTCTTACTGCGAGCGAGTGAGTTTAGATGTTGATGTATGGGCCTTGTACTCGCTGACACAAAATTCACATAGGGAAACTCTGGACGCTGCAATAACAGCTTTCCAGGGCTCATCGCACCTCGAGGCTGCGCCATATGATGTGCAGGCGAAGAATACTCGCAATGCTGAGAGTGCCCGACGGCATGCTCTTGAGGACCATGAGAGGTATTTGAAGCTCGTTCAAGCACTTGAGTGCAGGCTCGAGATCGAGAAACGCTGGACTCCTCACGATGCAGAGTGGCAGAGGGTTGGAAGACTCGTGGCCAACCGGAAGTACCAGCGTGCGCTGGATCGACTCGAAGGATTGATCGTTGCACGTATATTTGAGCTGACGAGGATGAACCGTGCGGGCACAGGTGAGTAAAAAGTGGTATATTGCTTGCCGATTCTAACACTAAGCCAGGCTACAAACTGCGAAAGCATATTGCTAAGGCATTGCAAACACGATCCGTCGCCATCCGAACGGCCCTCAACACATACAACGCTATCGCTGGGTCAATGCACCCTCCCCGCCGGACGCTTAAGTGGGACGAGGTCGTAGAGTACGCGTTCCTCGCAGACTTCGACTTGCTACGTGATACACGTGCGGACGTTTCTCGACACCCTTGGTCATCGGCTGCTGCTCGTAGCGCGATGGACCTCCACTTCAAAATGTGTCGGGCGCGCGAAGAGATTGAGCGCCTCGATACTGAGGTACGACGCCTCGTGACCTATATACGTGATGAAGAGAGGTATCTACGGGAATGTGAGAATCAGTTAAAAGACACCAGCCCAGCACTCGCACATCAAATCGCCATCCACCGAAACACTCGAGGACCTCTCAACTCACGACATCTTAACGGCTTTACGACATATCAAAGCTTCCGGGTTTCAGTGGGACACTAACCCCTGGTGTTAGCGCTGACACAAGTCCCGGGGAGAGCGCGAGTGTAGCTAACGCACAGATCCCCACCCAGATGCTTGTTGCACCCCTCCCTGTTATCACACACCGCATCCCCCTTAGACGTAGACACCCAGGATGACCTGGATGACGAGGAGGAAGAGGACGAGGTAGTGGAACAAGCCTCTAGAAGTTTGCACGATGTTTCTCCTTATTGCTGATGACGTTTCACACCTCGGTATTCATGATGATGCTGAAGAAGAGTAGTACTGTCATTTACACGTCCTTGAACATGCATGTATTCCATACACTATCGCAATTATTACTTGGTGCGCTGTTAGTCGAAACGCGCCGTCCCAATCCGACCACTTTTGAGCGAGATACTTGAGTTCATCGTGTCGCACAGCGAGCTCAAAGGTTTCCATCACTATTGCGGCGTTAGGCACAGCGACGCACGGTACCGCATCACGTGAGTCTAATAATAGTACGGTAATAACAATAACACAACTGCGTACCTACTACCTACAGCTGTATATAAAGTCCTTCGTTATCCAGGAGATATTGGAGGAGGCTCTGATTCACTATATCCGCCTGATCCTTACAGGTGCGACACACGTGCATTATCTCCTATAGTTACCGTGTGTAGGTGGGAGTCACAGGTGCGGCAGACGCGGCTTGTCGGATATCTAGACAGATCTGGCAAGTTTTGGATTTCGTGGGAGTTCACTTGGCAGACGTTCAAGTCAGCGAGCGCTTGGTTACAGTCGATTGTCCATATTATCACGATTCAAAGTCTGTAGTATTGCCCCTCACGCCTCTAGCCATGAGGATGTCTTACTGGTCCAAAATATGGACCGACATCCTCTCCCGTGTTTCTAGTGCTTTGCCACAGGTCGGACGACTGGTGTATTTTATTCACTGCTTGATTCTTACGTCTTCGTTGACGGATATTATGCATGCTTTCTAAAGGGCCAAATTGTTGGGCACTACTCTCCAGTGTTTCTAGTGCTTTGCCACAGATCAGACGACTGGTGTATGTTATTCACTGCTTGATTCTTGTCTTCATCGATGGGCATCATGCATACTTCCTAGGCCAAATTGTTGGGCACTACTCTCTCCAGTGTTTTGTTCGCTTTGACAGAAGTCAATACCTGGTGTAGGTGTCATCCACCATTCTTGATCGTGATATATGCTATGGGACTGATACATACTTTCAAGCAATTATGCATCCATACGCAGCAGCTGGAGCCTTACTATGCATCTCTGCGTCTACAAATATTGGGATCTTCCTGACGTTATCGCAGCTGACAGGAATGATCTCGGTGTTCCTGTGTTTTCTCCCGGTGCGGTTGATCATCTGGTGTTTTGGCTTCAGGAATCAGGGAATCAAGCGAGGTACACGAAAACAGTGTTTTTTCTATTTGCTAGCTAAACACGCCATGGCAGGTTCATATGCATCCCAATATCAGTCCAGTCACCACGGTGGTACTGTGCCACGAGGCTCTGGATTCGCAAAACTCCAATCATCTGGAGCCACCATGTGGACAGTCCCGTCGACGCTTATCTCCTTGTTGTCATATGTCGGAGTTGTGATTGTCTTGGGCCGGGAGTGGGGGTGGTGGCTCCAACGATTGGTATTGTTTTTGTATTGAACGAAGTTGAAATGAGACTACCTTGTTGAGGTATGCGTGTGACTATTCTCAAAGGATGACAAAGTTTGGGTTGATTTTGTGGAAGTTCGATAGACTATGGTGCCAGCTTTGTAACTGATGCACAAAGGACAGAGGCATGCAGGTGGCATTGGCTGGGCTGTGGTTTTGATCTTCCATACAGGCCTACAGCCATATCCTAGGAATATCTGGACCTGCCTGACATCGACTTGTGGAAATTGTCGGGCCCTGTTTTTAACAGTCAGTGGCCGGATGAGTGTTACGAGTGATTCACTTCTTGTACACCTTTTATTGATGGGCTTGATTTTCTAGCAATCAGGTGGTTGCAGGACTCGATCATGCTCCCTTATTCAGTGTCCATAACAATATATATATATCTTTGTACACCAATCGTGCGCCACAGACATTGTTCGGACAAATGTTGCTATTCACTAGGATGCCATCTCACCTGCTTACTGGGTATATCTGTGCTAGGTTCATCTGCTACGTAGCGTTCTATGAAGCTACGCACGTCGACAGGTAAGCAACACTTACTGTCAAGCCCAAAGTAACCGGTCATTTTTATCTGTGTTTCCCCTAGTCACGCACTCATAACGCCTGCCAAACCATGCTACAACCACCACATCCGACTCGGAATCAGGAAACCAGGAGATTGTGCAGCTGGGAGTTGGGCGAGGGATTGAGCTTGGGATTGATCAAGCTGAAGAGCCAATGATAATCCATATGACCTAATTGTCGAGAGAAATAGAGAATGATAACACATGCGGGTTGATTTCATGAGGATGTGGTGTATGGGCGCTCGGCGCTTACTACCTATAACATATTTGTCCAGTTGGCCTTGTCCTTCAGGCTTACCGCATAACATGGCATCAAGCACACCGCCATGGGCAAAACTCGAACCCAACTGAAACGGTTTCATCGGCCGAGATCAAGTTTTTGCCAATGGCACAGATTCAAAACTGAAAAACTGACGAGCATGATTTCGTGACCTTTTTTCTATCAAGTACTGCCAGGGGTTAGACAATGTACACACCTCAGTCCATCGAATTTTGTCGAGTGCGAGTTAAATTCTCTCAACCACCACTATATTGCATGATCGCGCGACGGAACGCTGTTCCGAATACGCGTCACTCACCATCCAGTGCATCAGGCTTGATACACAATGTTGATATTCAACTTCGTCACTGTTTGTCATCGTTTGTTTACTCGTCATAGTCTACCATTCCTTTCTATTCTCGGACTCGGACTCTATACATACATCATATATACCTCTCGCCTCACCTCATCCATACCTCAGCATTCATTCACGACGCTGAGGTATGTTTCGTATTTCTTGCATGCTGTCCTCATCTCACGTCTCCGTACCTTTAGACTTCACTTCTAGGTACTTGTAATGTAAAGCAGTTCATTCACAACGCTGAGACTTCACTTCTAGTTTCTTTTAAAAGGTTATGAGCCCTGCTCTTACTGAGCCAATAAACGACATCAGGAAAAAACAAAGTGACTACATAGTACTATATAGTCAGGGTAGTGCGAGTAGCCCCGTTGTCAAGTGCCCTCTATGTAGACACCATAGAGTCCCGTAGTAACTACCAGTAGCTATGAGGTACTACTGTAGTTTGTCGAGTGCTACTGCACGCAGCTATAAATTACTACCAGCAGCTATATAGCACACCAAAAGACCTCGTAGTCACAGTTAAA
>JABBWA010000382.1:0-42646 GCA_016628065.1 Suillus lakei
AACTCATCTTGAACTTCGCCACAGATTTTGGTTGCATTTCTAGCAATATGGCTCTTGAGTAGTTCAGCAAGGAGATCGTGATCTGGACTGCCGACGTTAATCCCTAATGCATCGTCAACACCCATGATCTCAACAGCTGTGTCAATGGTTGTCAACTGAAGAAACGACATGGGTCTCACATCTTTCATAGCCTCACGAAACGAAAGGTCTTCTTCCGCAGCATTCGCAATCTCCACCATGTGCTGGGGATCACTGAAAACTAACCGTCCAGCGCAGCATAGTTGCGACCTTAAATGGTCTATTACCATACTGGCATAGGACGTCATTTCCAAGGCAACGTGGATGAGAACAGATATACCTTTTTAGCCCTCCCTGAGGACACCTGGTGCGTCTACAAGAAACCTGAATGCGCCCAAGTAAAAGCTACTGAAGCAACGAGATGGGCCGAAAGAGCAGCCAACAGTCGGGAAATCATCTAACTGCACGAACGACATCAGCTTGACGACCCAGTAGAATATAGGACTGCCTGCATTTGGGGCCCTGCGTCTTTCGGAAAAGAACACGAAAACAGGGATGATTCCCGAAGTCAGTAGAAGGATTATTCTGGGTGAGCGCCACATGAAGGGAGCTTGCGAAATCGTTCGTCCAAGGTTCAAGAATATCATCGATTGTGTGGGACTAATAACCTAGGTGAAAACAATCACCGTAAAACAAATAGGTTTGATCTCCTGTAGAAAGGGAAAGGGCTTAAATGTCCATCGAACATGGGGACGCGAACAGGCTTTCCTTCATTCTGATGCGCGCGTTTTCACTGTCCTGGATACGAACCGGTTCCTGAAGTCATTAATTACGGCCGGGATGGGGGGCTTGCAAGGGAGTAGTAGAAGGAAGACTTATCTATTAGGATATCATCATGTAGCTTCAAAAACTTATGGCTGGAGACGCAAGAGCGGTACTGGTATGCATTATGGAAATATTTCGCAGAATTCTTCAACAACTCTGAGGGAGATTCTAGATGTTCAAGTTTTGCACTAAGGTGTTTCATCGAGAAGTTCCAAGATCTTCCCGCGTGGAGCAGAAGTTGGGAGGGATCGACTGGGCATAGTAATCATTGAAATATTGGAACGTTGACTTGGTCCTGGTATGAAATGATGCGGACTTCGAATTCCCACATGGGTCACCGGGTGAACATTGAACCGGCGTGTACCTTGTCATAGCGTCTACTTTTTATTAGGAATCGATTATGCACCACCACTGCTTGACGCTCGTTACTTGAGTCGTGCTCCAAACACTGAAACTGCACCACGCAGGCCTCAGATCTGCAATGACGGAAAGCAATCGGGCAGCAGAACATATGTGCGTATTAATTAATCAAGGCCTGCTGAGATTCTGCAAAATCTGCACACGGCGAACGTTGAGTCGTTGACGGTTGACCCGATGGTGTACAGTTTAGGTGACTCATTGCCCTTGCATCCATATCATTAATTTGGAATATAACGCCATAAGGCTCGCCCAATGCAGATGTTAACCTCACTTGTACATACGAGCGCTTCCGCGAATAGCGCATGTTGCATCACGCTGGACGTAGAGCTCATCGACCTGCTTATGAGCAGGGCGCCGACGATAATTCGACACGAGTCGTCGGTGGACATGTAAAGCAGCGATGCTCGTTGTCCATCTATTATGGTGTAATCGTCCGTCGGATGGGGGGGGCGATATGTCCTACCCGTCCACAGCGTGTAGACGCCATCTGAATATGAAGGCACTCTCAGCATTCATGCGAGGGGGAATGGAGCTTGACAATGAAGTAGAGACTCGTCTCACGAACCCATGCTTCGGACACATAATAGACGAATAACTAACGGTAGTGTCAAAATTGGTACAACTTAAACTTGTACGCGTGGTTCCAGAATTGCTGTCTCTATTTTCAAGCTGTCCACCTCGTTCAGCTGAACAATAATGCGTATATAAGAATAGTTGAGATGGATATCAATGAACGATTTGCCCATAACTTGTAAGCTCCGCGTAGCTTCGCACAGCCCCTTGAGGCTTCGAGTTCGGTGAGATATCGTTCAGAACCTCGCAGTGGAGCCAAGTCGCACTTAACCCTGATAAGCTAGACAAGGACTCGTCGGTTGATTTATCGGTAAATGCAGCCATCGACAATTTAGTGTCAATGATAACACGAGCAACAAAACCGGACGAGTGTAGTACTACATAGTCCTGACTATCAACATCAGTTAATGATTAAACGAAGTTAACATACGGCCCAATTGCTGCGAGTAAGTAAAACATCATGAAAAGTAATGATCGTAAGCCCATGTCCAGTGAGTATAATGCATCGTCAGCGTCCAAAAGTTTTATGCTCTTAAGTATCTCAGAGGTTAACCAGAACCCATCCCGTGGCAGCGCCAAACGCGCCCACAGCTAAAGCGCTCATCACGCCAACGAGACTGCCACTCCACAGCTTAACGGGGTTGGCGCCATTAAAGTTGATATACGTCGGCGTCGGCGTACCGCCAGAGCCGTCAAATCCATCTCCCCCAGTTCCACCACCAGTTAAGTTGGCACCGTTGGGCTAAAAACAAAAGATAGTAAAAGGGAACTAAATAGCTTGAGGATCTAACTTACCCCAATAGGTCGCGAGTTATCCGTGAATGCACAATCCGAGGATTGACATAGGCACGACCCGGCAATAGGATCCCAGAAAGGTGTTGAGCAATTGGAAGGCACTGCGGAACATCGTCAGCGGAGGGCAATAGATAACAGTAAGATTAATTACATCTGTATCTCATCTGTTGGCCCGCTGGGACTTGCTGCGGCGGGTTCGGATTTGAAGGGGACACTTCTACTTGCGGACAACCATACTAATTGGCCAGTTAAGTCTGGATGAGTAACACGCTAGGCACGCACAACTTACGCAAGTGTAGAAAGGGAAGTCGGGGAAGTCACATTGCTCCAGGAGACCAGCTTCGTTCTGAGGAATACCATTGCAAATCTTTTGAGACGGGTCAACCTGGGGAGTCGGGCACTTCAAAGGCTCGAAGGAGTCGAGCTCTGAGACGGGCACAGGGTTCCGGACCCAAGCAAGAAGCTGCTCGTTCGAAACGATCCAGACATCCTGCTGCATTTGAACCCAATCCAGGTATTGATTTATCATCTGGATCGTGCTGTTTGAGGGGTCAACACCGGGATAAGTGGTCTATATATAAGTATATGACATCAGCTAATATCTAGATATCGATGAACGGAGATAACCTACCGAAAGATGAATGGGATGGGTGTAGAGACCGATTGGTTGCCTATTACCAGTGTAATGATCTGTGAATGTATTTTTCATGTACTCAAATGTAGCAGTGTCGTTAACGGAACTGGCGCCATTGGCAATATCCAGCCAGGGGTCCATAAGGTGCGGACCGTCAACCCCGAGGTTGTCAAAGAACGCATACATAGGAATCTCCCAAAGACCAGGAATTTTAGGCAGGCCCTTGCATATACCCTCGACAGTCAAACAATCATTTGCAAGACCATTATCCAGCGTGTAAGGCCAGTACGCATCGGTACCTGGGTCCGTGACAGGAATTGAGGAGGCAGAAGAAGAATCATATGTAAAATCAACACTCGCAAGGAGCTGCAAAGTCTGAGCGGTATAGTTCAAGTAAGGAGCACGGAAACCTTGGATGGCATCGAGCGGGATGCCAGCAAGTGCGTTGAGCGCAATAATGTTTCCGTTGATCTCATCCGCCGGAGGTGAACCGACATGGGTCATCCTAAAACCAATGATCAAATGCACCGAGGGCTACAATGATGTACATACGTGTGATCAGCGATTTCGTTTCCTGCAACGTACCAATCGGTAACAAGCGTGTAGTTAGTATAGTTAAGAGACGTGAAGTAGGTCATCTTGATAGGGCAACCATTTGGATTCTTCCGTTGAGCGAGGAACTGATTGACGGAGTCGATGGTATATGACTGAATCGCATCGTCGGCAGTGAAGACAACGAATTGCGGTACGTCCGACTGGAAAGCCGCGCGTCAGAAGTGGCGCATGGCAAAAGAATGGTTCAAAAACATACAGGAGAAAGACCACCTGGGGGACTCGTGCTAGCACAATTGCAGTTAGGTAACTGGCATTGGCTAGGGTCGCACGAGTACCCAGCAGCAGATGAGCTGCTGGTTGGACCAGATATGGAGCCGTCTTGAGCAGTCACCACTGGCACTTGCAGTGCTATACCAAGCACTGACAGCAACGCAAACATCCGCATCTCTCTGAGAAAAAAAAGGAGATGGACCAGCAGGGGCGGGGTCAACGAATGGAAAGAGAAAAGAGCGAAAATGCTAGATAACGTGCTTGTGATGAAGAAACCTATAAAGTTCGGCGGGGAGGCGAAAAAGAATGCAATTAGATGACAAATGTTCCGTTAACGCTACCATATTACCTTTTGCCGTTCGTCCTCGTGTGATACGACGACCAAGGACGTAAGAAACCCCTCGGAGTGTCCATACTTACTGTTGCACTTGCAGATCCTCATCGATGCATGAGATGAAGAGATGATCCGTTCCCGAGCTGTTTGACTGCCATGCGACAATTATAGCAAGAAACACTTGGCACGGGGATAAGCAATTTTTAATTGACCTCCCGCGACAGTCAAATACATTTGCACCGTCATCAGCCGCTGTGCTTTGTGGAAAAGTTCAGGCTATGATTCAACCGAAATGTCTTCTACTGTCATTCAGATCACAATCGAATACATTGCATAGCGCACACCAGAGCATGTCGTTGAATTATACTTGAGCTCAGGTGGCCTATTAATAGGCCACAGTCAGCCGCTGAGTTACTTATGTAAGTACCAGTTTGCCAAAACGGTAAACATCACGTGATGCATGTCCTTGATGTTGGAAAATTTGGTGGTCTTTTCTCAAACGCACTCAAGTCAAATTGCAGACCAGGCTTACAATCACGCTGGTTTGCGCCAAAGTAGGGCGGACACGAACGCTTGCACGTCTTAGTGCTTTTGCTTTTTCTCTCGCTTTCTCTAGGAGTTGAAAGCAGGCCGGTGGTTCATACAGATCCCTCTTCCTCGTTACTTTAAACACACGCACGATATCGTTAGCAGTGTATGTATGTATCTAACTGATAATGACACCAATGTCACTAGATGGCCACGGAACTGCTGCACTCACCGATTTCCCCGAAATTTAACCTGCCATCGGTGGATCACTTTAGACTTTGGAGTATGATCAAGGCAATCAATGTTTTCCATCACTAGTAGGTTGAACATTTCAACAACACACTCAGGTCACCAACATTTGCCTGTAGCACGCCAGCAATTTTCTCGGATAATCAGGCCGGCATCAGGACTCGTTGGAGAGTGTGACTGAGCATGACTTTTCGGTCTTGATCAAAATCATCAGTCGACTGGTCGGTGGCTGAAAGTCCTTGACGTCATGATGTTGTCCGTCTGAACCCTTCCTTCTCCGTTTGACGTCACGCTGATTCGAGAGTATAAATGAGGCAACATACTTTTGCCAACTTAACAATACTTTGTCCCTTCCATCACCAATAATTGACAGTAACACACAATCAAATGTCAGCACGTTCAGGAGCTATGATGTCCAACGTCGGGAATCCTCAGGTATACGAAGCGAACGAGCAAAGGCAAGCGCAGAACTCTGCGCATTCACCTTGATCTCTGATGGAGTCAGTAGAACGTCAAAACAGACAGACAAGAACCCCAAAAAGAGGTATGATGAAGGACAGGAACACGCACACCAGGATATCGACTCCAAGTATGATCCCAGTCTTCGAGTACTGCCCAAAATTTACAACTGACAAACAGAGACGAACGGAGCATAGGTAATAGACTCGCTGCTGCCATCAAGCACTCGCGTAGCGAAGAATCGACGAACCCTCTCGCAGATCCTAACGTCAATCCTCTTGGACCAGCTATTTCTCATGGGAATGAGCCGTCAAAAGGAGCCAAAGTGGATGCAGAACTCAAAGCCGAGGAAGAGGAATTACTGAGGCGGAAGGGGAAGGCGTGATTGTTTCTGAGACGACCGTGTTCAAGAGCTCATCTCACTGGGCGTGTTGTATTGCAATTGTGTGCTATAGTCAGGACTAGAATCTGCCGTCTGAGTAGGCATTTCAGAAAAAGTAAATGGCTGCAGACGAAGATTGAGATTACCTTCGCTCGCAGGGGATCACATGTACGATCCCTGTCTAATGTCATTCCTCTGCGTTCTCCTCTTCCTCTCCTTCATCATCGACTTCAGCTTTTACAAACCTTTCTTTCCCAAGTTCTGCATTTCCAACCGCATCCCTCCAAGCAGTCAACTCTTCCCCGAGTTTTGTGCGAGCTTCTGCAATCGACGCTCGCAGCGATGTATAATATCTCTTCAGCTCAGAGTCGGTGTCTTCCTTCGACTCTTCGGGCAAAGATGTGATAGGAAACCTATGGGTCGTCTCCTGCGAGAGAGACGGAGGAGTTACCGTAGACGGTGGCGGGACAATTTTGTAGGTCACCGTGAGTTCCCTGGACTGAACATCCATCTGAAGTTTGAACTGATTGTTGTAAGTAGGATGCGTCGACAACTCGACTAATTATTATCTTATCTTATCTCCGATGAGTCATTGCACTTCCGAATACGCCGAAAAATCTTTGCAAACACGTTCCAGTCTCCCAACTTGACGTCTCCCACCATGCTGTTCCCAATGCTTCCCCTTGTTCAATAGCAACGCAGGCTCTAGCTTACTTTTTGTAAAGAGCTTGCGTTGTGTTTAGAGACTAACATCGGTTTTTTTTACAACGAACAATAGACATATAGACAACATATAGAAGACTTTTCGCTATCGGGACCATCTTCTCTGGGATACATAGGACGATATAGATCTCATTGTGCACATAGACTCGGTGTACCAATACCCCCTGCTAGACTGTCTATCAAGGTTTCGTTTATTGGGCGATATCATTATAATCGACATCACATCCAACGTTTACCATATATCCTATCCGGAGTCTGGACAAACAAATCATGACCAACTTCCGCCCTCCAACTTCCTTTCTTCCACCACTCTCCATACTTTCTACCCACACCACCACCTCTATGCAAGATGCCTTGCAAGACTTGAAGGATCTTTACTTCCCCGCCGCGCCACTTCCTCCGAAGAGGACGCGGTCAATAAATGCTGTACCTGCACTGAAGCAGGACATATCCGACACGGTACACGTGCCTCGCCCAAAGAGGACGGGGCGCTTGAATCATAGCGATGGGGTCCCAGACTCCGGTTATGCCTCCGAAGAAGACGAGGCGGAACTGGAAGGAGATTTAGAAAGCGAAGCTGAAGGCTTGGACCCCGACGTCCTGCGTGCAGACGAGCTCGAGCGCAATTTTGCTATCAAATGGCTCACAGGTCTCATAAAGCGCTCCGATATATGGATGCACGCACTCGATAGCGCCGCAGAACAAGAAGAGCACATACGTCTATCCGTTATAGAGGAAGCGAGCAAGCTTCTTGCATGTTTTGCCGGCGACAAGGAGCAGGAAGAGGATGCTCTCACGCGACAATTTGTGTTTCCTTTTGGTGCCGGAGGCAAACCCATTACGATCGAGCTGAATGATGCTCCACTCGCGCCCACGGACCACACTTCCGTTGGTCTACAAAGTTGGGCAAGCGCTGTCATTTTCGCTGAACGTATTTGTGCGGATCCTGCGCGATACATGAGCATCCCACAGGGAGCTACTACTTCCTTGCGCGTTCTTGAGCTAGGTGCAGGCACAGGACTTCTCAGCATCGCTACCGCACGACTTCTCGACCGCATGGGAGTCGATGCCAATATTATTGCAACAGACTACCATACTGCAGTTCTCCATAACTTACTGCAGAATGTGCAGACCAATAATGTATCCGTTCAAATCGAGTCACTGGACTGGTCCAAACCGCCTCCGCTCGAGCCGTACGACGTTATCCTTGGTGCAGACGTGGTGTATCACCCTGAGCATGCCAAGTGGATCAAAAATTGCGTGGAGAAAGCGTTGAAGAAGGGAGGGGTGTTTTGGTTGATTATCGCAATGCGTTCGTCGGGGAGACACGAAGGCTTATGGGAAACCGTGGATGATGTATTTTCAGATGGGGGACGTGGCTTTTCGAGAAATGAAGGGTGTGGTGGGGAGATGAAGCTTGCGGTCGTGCAAAAGGAGGATGTGGGGCGTCGTGAGGGAATTGGTCGTGCGGATGAGGTTGGGTACAGGTTATTTGAGATACGTTGGCTTCCGTGTCGCTACTGCTGTTAAGGTCTTTGCACTGCTGCGATGTAGTACTCGAGACGAAATGTCCTAGAGTCAGGCAGCATCCCGATGCGTGAGACGACATGTCCCATTATACGGTCAGTTGCCGAATTTGCAGAGATTTGTCTTCAATAGGTCGAACGTGGGCTAAAGCTGGGCTGCGTCAAAGCTGCGTGAACTCTTCCACCGAGGCTGCGCCAGTGTCATCTGATCAAGGCCTTGCTGTCTACCATGTTACCCCACCGAGAAACGGCAAGTTGGACGACAATGCAAACTGTGGTGATGACCGTCGGGAATAATCGGGCCGATTCTGTCGAAGCTTCACTCACTCTTGGAGCACACATTCATAACGAGTGGACGTCGAATGCGATTGAAATCAAGTGTCATCAAAGAAAAGGCCGGCAGCGCCGTGGCCTGGAGTACTGAGCGTGTATGCTACATAGAAGGTATAGATTATTTGAATGGATAACTGCAAAACCGAAATTTGAGTCTCAAACTAGACACCTATGTGGATAAATACGATCTGCTGTTCGAATGGAATCTTCTTGCGTAATGCCTTGACAGCCTTGTGCAACGCTACCGCAGCACGCGTGCAATCCAATCTCCCGGAATCATCAACCAGGTTCTCGTAAAAAACAGAGACGATCTGGTTTGCAACACTGTCGTCAACAGACCACATAGAGCCTATCACACTGCGAAATCCGGCGAATTGCATCGCTGCAGCGAGGTGGATCGCCTCATCGGGACTCGATTCATCGCCAACTGTAGTGTGGCATGCCGACAGGAATGCGAACGCCGGACTCTGCAAGTGAGATTGGATGATGTCCCTTATCTGTAGAGGCCCATCGCGCATTGCGAAAGAAGACTCGAACGGTTGTTTCCGGTTCGGTATTCCATGGCATGCCAGGTGAAGCCATTGGTGTTGGCTTAATGCATCAAGTGCTCCCTGGACTGTTGCATCGCTGTCTGCGAGCGACGCAAAGGACATGAAGGGCGTGATACGCTGAGCGACGGTAGCTAACTCAGTAGGGACACACCGAAGGCCCTTCCCTTTGTCCGAGTCTGGGTTCGCTTGTCCAATAGCAACAAAGTGCTCAATAGAAGCATCTCGAGAAACCTGCTGTCGCGCGCGAATGAGCGCCACCAAAGTTGGGGTGTAGGAGGAGATATAAAAGTGAGAAAAATTGTGACTGTTCAGCTTGTAGGGTCCTGCTGCATGTAGAGGAAGTAGCGTGAACTCGGCGGTAGGACACCACCAAATACGTGAGCGACGAAGGATGAAGTTCCGGAGCACTTGAACTATGGGACTAACAACACGATCCCAGAGCTCGCGTAAGACGGCAATAATGCTGTGCAATTCAATTTGGTGGTCGGAGTAACCGGCACGCGCTGTGAGGGACTGAAATTTGCGGGACAACTCGCGGACCTTTGCATGTGCAATATCAAGTGGAACATGGACAGGGTCGTGAGCCTTCAGGATAATCAATGCGTCGCAGCTATACTGGCTTGCATTGACGATAATGACTGGACCATCATCTGCCGCCTTTTGGAGGTCTGAGAACAGCGGAGGCAGGAGAAAACGGGAAAAGTTGTGTAGCATACGGATGCGGGATACGACATCATGCCATTGCACTGTGCGCCGTCGGGTATGTGGGGATTGGTCTTCTGTGGATCCGTCTAGCATGAAGCTAAGTTGCTTGAACTCTTCCGCCAATGCTTTACCAGTATCACCTGACGCAGCAAGTTCGTCCAGTGGTGTACGCAAGTGTGCCAACTGCGTCCAGAATACTGCGCGGCCTTGTTCTACCAGTTCTACAGCAGTCGTCAAAGCACCATAACGAATACCGCACGAAAAAGCATCCATTGCAAGCGATGAAGTGGCCTTCCTGACCACATTGAAATGGCGGGAAGAAGGCGCCAAAATAGCAATATGTTGAACAAGGAATTTCAATGCGGTCTGGTAGGCAGCCAATGCAGAGTCGTGTATCAGCTGCTCGGCGGAGGCAGCCCATGACTTGGCAGCATCAAGATCACGACGAGAGACTGAGTGAGAAAATTGGGAGAGTTGTGAATAAAGCCCAAAGGCCTCGTCTAAGTCTGATAACGAACCCAGCTGCTCCAATATGGTCCGAGATCTCAAAAGGCATTGATTACTCAAGACAGAGGGATATTGCACCAGTGCAGTTCGATGGTGCATAATTATATTAAACACGATGCTCTGCCGCCTGAATCTGGTTAGAAGGCTTCTGGTAAGGCCGGAAAGAGGGGTGGATCGAAAAGGATGGCCGGGGGGACAGAGTGCCAGTGCAGCTCTAAGGAGCTCAATGGTCTCATCCAGGTCAGACAGGATGCCCTGCTGCTGGAATCTACTGTAGAGGCTGAGGGAAAGGTTGCTGAGAGAATTGTATCGCTCAGGATGACCAGATGGACGGAACACCAGCGCAGCTCGATGGAGCTCGATGGCCTCATCCAGATCAGGCAGGACGCTCTGCGTATGGTATCTGTTTTCAAGGCACTTAGCAAGGCCGTCGAGAGACATGGATCGATCAGGATGGTCAGGGGGACAGAGTTCCAGTGCAGTTCGATGAAGCGCAATGGCATCATTTAGGTCGGACACTACGCCCCGCTGCACGAATCTGGAATAGAGGCTGATGGCAAGGTTGTTGAAATGCGAGAATCGATCACAATAGTTGGGTAGAGGAAGCGCTAGTGCAGCTCGAAGGAGCTCGATGCTCTCATCCAGGTCAGACGGGATGCCTCCCCGCTCAGATCTGTCTAGAAGAGCCATTGCAAGGTTGTTGAGAGAAATAGATCGATCGGGATGACCTGGGGGATGAAGTTCCAGTGCAGCTCGATGGAGCTCAGTGGCCTCATCCAGGCCAGATAAGGCTCCCTGTGAATGGGATCTATCTCGAAGGCTGATTGCAAGGCCATTGAGGGAGGAAGGTCGAAGATGATGACCAGGGGCACGGAGCGCCAGTGCAGCTCGATGGAGCTCAATGGCCTCATCCAGGTCAGAAAGGACACCTTGTTGCTGAAATCTGGTGTTAAGGCTGACTGCGAGGCTGTAGAGAGACAGGGAGTGATCGTCATGGCTAGGACAGAGTGCCAGTGAAGCTCGACTAAGCTCAATGGCCTCATCCTGGTCAGACAAAACACCTTGCCGCTCAAATCTGGTTTGAAGGCTGTTGGCAAGGTTGATGAGAGAAATGAATTGATTTGGGTGGCCAGAGGGACGGAGAAACAATACAGCTCGTCGGAGCTCGATGAACTCATCGAGGTCAGACAGTACACCCTGATGCTGGAATCGTTTTTCAACAATGTTGGCAAGGTTATTGAGAAACATAGATCGATCAGGATAGCCGGGAGGACGGAGAACCAGTGCAGCTCTCAGGAGCTCAATGGCCTCGTTCAAGTCAGAAATGATGCCCTGCTGCTCGAATCTGCTTTCTAGGCTGAGTGCAAGGTTGTTGAGAGATGAGGCACAATGATGGTCAGGAGGACGCAGCATCAAGGCAGCTCGATTGAGCTCAATGGCCTCATGGAGGTCAGACAGAATGCCCCGCCTCCTGAATCTCTGTGAAAGGTTGATGGCAAGGTTGTGGAGAGATTCATCTCGATCAGGATGACCAGTGGCACGGAGGCACAGTGCAGCTCTATGAAGCTCGATCGCCTCATCCAGGTCAGACAAGGTGCCCTGCTGCCGGAATCTCTCTTGAAGGCAGAGTGCAAGGTCATTGAGACACGTGGATCGAGGATCGCCGTGGGGACACTCCCGCAAGGCTGCTCGAAAGTGTCCCACATCACCTACTAGGCGAGATTGTGATTGGCCCAGCTTGCTATTGAGTGTCTCGTTAATGAGTACAAAGAGAATATCAGGGTGAATACGCACGGAATGAGTAGAAAGTCGAGCACTGAAACAGTAGAATATGATGCGCCAAAGCTTGCCCTGGGTCAAAGAGTCGACGAAGACGCCCCTAGACGTCACGGCGAGCGCCACAAAACGACGTGCAACCCTTTTCTGGACAAAACTATTTTGGCAAAATATTATTAGCCAGCTTTTTAGCCATGCAGGGAGTTTCCCGCGACCTCATTCTATGGTGCACGTCACTTAGTCACCGCTACTTTTGTGCAACATCTTTAGCACCTCGAGATTTCACCCGAATTCTTATCCCTCTTGCCAAAATGCTTGTATTTGCCCAAGGAACAAAACCTCCAGACGGATTTTGATAATACTTAAATTTGAGGGTGTTTTTTTTTTTCATGGAGGTCAATTTGGCGCATCCCTACAAAATATAGCTATACATGATCAAAGACTCTCGCTACTGTTTCGGGAACTCGTCTGTGTGATTTATAGCGTGCAGAACTGAATTGTTTGACCCGCAACCGAGCATCTCGGGTGGTAAGACCTGACCTGTATGCCTCCATCCACCGAAACATCCGATGCTGCCATAATCGGATCGTGTTGATGGATACAGATGCGAGTGCAAGCGGCATGTTCTTCTTCAATGTGTCGAATGTGTAATCACAATTGTCGCGAAGATACTTCTTAACCTGGCCCCAGAAAAATTCGATTGGGTTCAGCTCTTCACCCTCAAATTCCACGACACTCTCATCACCATCAGACCAGTCTGAGTCGGAATCTGGTGCATAATCACTGTCTTCGGACCAGTAGCAGTTGACGCCGCCTTCGTAACCACACTCGTTCTCCGCATAGTCGTCATCGTGGCTCGCTGGTTGAGCATCATTGGGTTCTGCTGGGTGGTGTTTCGTGTGGCGAAAGGCTCGAGCATGTGCAACTGCAGTTTTTTTGGCTTTTCTGGCCATGATGAATGGTCCTCGTAACAAGGAAATTATTTGGATTCACCATCACTAGGTACTGCATGAAACGCGTAGCTGTAACTTGACCATAGCTATGCTAACATCGAAGCTGCTCCTCCCGCCCCAGCCTAATTTGGACTTGGGGTTAGGGTTACGATTTTTTTGCGTCAATTTGGCGCCTGCACAAAAGTAGCGGTGACGAAGTGACGTGCACCATATACCGCAATCGAATATCATTTCTCGGAAGCACACCTGCTCGCCGTGGTGATGTTTGTTTCTATTCTTCTACTAGAAACCAACATCATTAGACGAGCAGGCGTTCATCTTTCCCCTCAATATCAACCCATTTCCTCGACGACTTGGATGGACCAAGAAACTCGCATTTAATGACTTCTCATGTTGCAAAGAGGGATACCCTCTGTGATATCGCAGAGGAATTGTGCTGCCATATCCTTGGTTTCCTTGAATATAATAAATTACGTGCTGCACGTTGGTGAGTCATGCTTCACTGTCCCTCACTCATACTTATGAGCTTTTCATCAACTGATCTCTGTTAAACGATGTACAATACATTCAAAAGTCTATTGCGCTGCAATTCATCATTGAATTTGATGCCCAAAGCTTTATTCCTGTTTATCCACGGCGACCTACTGTATTCACCACAGAGTGTCTGCGTACCTCCACAGACAAGGCAAATGCGTGGACTTCCTTCGACTTTAATGCGACAAAAACGCTGTCTCTCGGACCCTTTCATGTTTAAGTCCCTCGCCCACCAATAACTCAGCCTTTCTACTTGTTTCACAGATGAAGAAGTCACATCCACATTTAATGATCTCCAGACGTGCGCAGTGCCTGAAATGGCGAGCCCATGGCACGATAGTCCGCGTCCAGTTCCTGGTGTGTTCTTCTGTGCTAGGTTCTTGGACGGGACATAAGACGTTATAGTCACTATTAGATGAGGCGCTTACTCCCACATGGTGGGATGTACGAAATATTCTTTCATAAGATATCCACGGGTGAGGAACATCCTTTGGCCCATGAATCTTGCACAACAGCTGGAAGAATCATCAGGGATCATGTCTTCGCATATGCTCTTCCCTGGCAGAAGACACACTCTGTACAGAGCACGGGAAATGTTCGGGATGACTGTCGCAAGCCATTCAACACCGTCAGGTCCCACGAGATGCGCTTAGGCAAAGAATAACCGACAATGAAAGACCACTTGTGAATTCCGGCTTAACGTTGATGTCCTTGCCATCTTTGTCTTGTGCTTTTGCGACCTCGATCGATGATAAAAATTGACACGACAAACACCCATAAGGAGCCACCTGCGAAGAAACGACTTGAGTAAATTCTCCTTTAGACGTCATCTGCATTTCTCAAACCCAAGATATCATGCATCTTTCAAAATCAAAACCGAAATGATCAAAACCGAAACGACTGTAAATTGGTCCATCTGTCAACTTTCCGTCTGGAGTAAAATGATGACTAAATCCAAAATGCGATGGACTGGAATAGATTTCCCCATCATGACCCATGGTCTTATGGGAGGAATTAGCCACTATAAATACCATATGGGTAAGACGACGGCGATACGTACCATGCATTTAACATCGCCACGGAACCTATCAATTTAATGAGACACATGATTCGTAGCTTGGGACACTCGTAGTAGAACAACTTCGGAAATGAAGAACCCATTATAAATATCGTATGAGAAGACGTGTTAGATTGACTTCAACACTTCCCCTAGGGCTTATCGAGAGGTGCAACAGGCTCCTATCTGAGAAGTTCACGGCAGATCGCCTTAATATCCGGCAGTGACTTTCTGTCCTGGAATGTTGGAATTTTATCACGTCCGCAAGTTGCATCGATTGCTGCTCTAGTGAAAGTCTGGACTTCCGGGGTAAAGAAGTATTGTCAATATGACTTTGTGTAGGGGTGACGAGGTCTGTAATTCCATCTGTAAGGATTTGTTTATAAAGAACGGTATATGTTACTGCCTCGGAGTTTACCGTCATGAAGACTTACTAGGGCCAACATGAAGTGTATGCGGTCACAGCAATCAACTGTTCATGAGTACGATCTTGAATTTCGTTGCCCTGGTCCAGGATGTCTGATACCATAGATGGACGAGTCACACCCTCTGCCTAACAAAAAAACCATCAAACATCGTAAGAATCGGATCTTGGATATGTTTACCAACTGATTTTGCACATTCAAAGGGTGTCTTTCCATCATATGCTCGACCAATCCACGACACTCTGAGACCCTTTCTGCACTTCCCCCGGCATAAAGGACGGGAGCCAATTTACTGAAGAAATCCAAATGTTCAAAATGCAATCCCGACAGAGCACAATACTCACGAAAAGGGAGAAATATTTGCATGACTGCTCTTTCAGGAAACAAAACTTGATAAGTGATATGAATGATCATCTGAACAGATGTTGCGAAGGGATCATCCCTTGGCTTGGTCTCATATCGATATGCGACTGCCAAATGGGAGACGCCGCAAATCCGTTTTTTTTAGAATCAGAGTAGACACGGAAAATCGCAGCTGAGGACCAATGTGTCGAAGTGTCGTTCTATTTCCTAGGGAGCATCCAAAAAAATGATAACGAGTTCATGAGCCTTGTGGAGATACAGATCCTGGTACAAATTGGATGCTTCGACGCGCAGTACCTGTGATAGAGTTTGCGGTGCATGCAGAATGTATCATCGAATGGACGTAAACCAATTTTACTACTTGTTTGTAGCAAGGACAGGACGATTAGAACACATCGCCGAGCGTTTGTCTACAATGCTGGCAGCTTTCTCGGAGTTAATGACGACGAAATGCTGCGAGTTTACAATGTCACCTGGGGTTCGAGACTGAGCTGCAGAGCAAGACTAGGGTGGGCCAACTAACCATATTGCTTTCCCCACTTAGCATTAGTTAGTCATGGACGAACTGTATCAATGTCGAGGACATTGCCTACGAAAGGCAACAAGCGCGGTTCAGGTGGAAATGCTATGCCATTGGCCTTCTTTCATATTGTACCCCGCCCTTCTGCAACGATTAAATTCAAGAGTCAATCATATCTAACACGAATGGGGGTGTTGCTGTCTTACGCTTGTTCCGCAGCCATCAGTGTGTCGTAATCAGGAGAACGGTCCTCATCATCACTTCGATGGCAGACAACGGAAGCGCAGACGATAGCTGAGAAAATGATGTAGCTTTCAATCATCATGACGGGTTATGATGGAATGCAGGCCCGGGTGTCAGCAGTCTCTTATCTTTCATAAAGATTGTACGAACCTTGTTCAATGGTCCCATCCTAAACAATTGCATACGAAAAGTGCCGTACGACCGTAACGGTGGCTTCAAGCTTGTGGCTCGAGAAGAGTGATGTTGGTTCTCAGCATCCACCTCTCACCCTCTCTCGACCGCCATGTTCTCAGCTTCGTGCCAAATGGAAGTGTATCTGATAATCACTGGCACCGCCTGACAAAGAGGAATTGCAGACTCGAAGTACTGGAACTCGTCGATGATTTGAAAGGTTCTCTTTTGATGGCATAACCGCCGCTCTAGGATGGTTGACGAAATGTAGAACGGAAAGACATTCCTGCCAACGCCAATTAAAGTGCATCATATCTGTGGGTACACAAATGTTTAATCCTCCCATCAAGCTGTCACCCACTACAGTACGACATGTACGCGCGGACAAAACAATATACAGGAGAGGTCCAAGACGGTGGCCCAGGCCCATCAGCCTCCGATTCCTATTTGCAACAGGATGTCGAGACAAAGGAAACTGACGATAAGCTATAAATAGGAGCGCGTCGTTCACATAGCTGAGGACATGGTGACATTCGGGGCAAGAGGCTGCGGCGCATGCCGAGCGCCCATGGTGCCCCGCCACATCCCGTTCTGCCGGAGATTTGCGCGCACGGTGCTACTACAAGTTATCGATAACAAGTATGCACTTTCTTCAAGTACTACTGCGACTCATCGATCATCATCAACTGACCACATAAGGACCATCGGTAACAAGGTTTACCATCGGATGTAGCTTCAGCCGGCGGAGCCCTTGAACTCAAAGCCACGGCAACATCGGACTCATCATGATATCGTGCGAGGGCGAGCTCATGCCAGCCAACATTTACACATCCCGCACCGTCGCAATGGTCACTATAATTCACTCGCCATTAATGGTGGCTCAGATTTGGTTTCTAACAGACCTGTAACGACTCGAGTCTAAGGGCCCAGGACCTCTTGCAGCAACACATACATGATGGAAGCTCCGCTGTCATCAACTGTTTGTTGCTAGAAGTCCATTAAGGATTCACCCTGGACGAGCGGTGCAAAACTAGTGCAAGACCAATATGCAAATGCGTCGCATTACACACAGGTCAGTAGCCATCCAATCGCAGGCCACATTTACCCATGAAAACACATCTTAGTTTCATGCACCACGTGGCATGGATGTTCAATCTAGCTCCTTCATGCAGTTACTGGTGAACACCTCTCTTCAAATACAGCAGGCTTAGCGATTCCTTCCGGTCTTTTGCGACCCCGCAGTTTCGCCGTTGTGACACATCGAAAGGCGGCTTATAAGTAGAGTGGAGATCATATAGGATACACCCATCTCCCATTGTCCTGTTAATCCCCAACTCCTCGATTACCAGCTGCTATGGTATACCCAGTGGACAGTCCCTCATGTGCCGGTGTTACCATGTCTCACACGAGAGACGTTTTTCAAAGCATCTTGGAAAACCAGGACAAGAAAATGTACAGTGCCTCAGAGAATTCGGGAATGGTACAGACGACTGAAGTGGTGTGTCAGGCATCCTGTGTGAAGTAGAGTGCGCATCACACTAAATCATACCTTCAGAGCTTCAAAGGAGCCATCGCATGTGACTCCGAGACGAGCACTTTGGTTCGTGTGTTTTCACGTTGGTGGCTAATGATGCTGATGGTGATATGATGTCTTGATAGGTTGATTTCGCATGCAAGAATGGCGGTTCGCTGGTAAGGCAGAAGTCTCGCGATCCTTTTGAAGGGGTAAACCTTGATATTTACTGTAGGAGACATCCAATGACGAGCGCGAAACGTCTACATCTGAGACCGATACCGCATATGCTCAAATGTTGGATGCAGATGAAAGGGCGTGGGACAGCCCCTCGCTCACGCAAGATTTTGAGCACTTTAAGGCAATAGTGCTAGCTATGTTTTCTTTAAGGGGTGCGGCGTAGATGAGCAGCTTGTCGATCATATTCTCGTTTTACAATTCTCATGTATAACCACACATAGCAACGCATTGTAAATACTCACCAATTTATGAAGCAACGGACGAGCGTCGTGACTAACCAAATCTCTGCTTTGCCAACTGTTGGAACATGTCCATCGTAGCCTTGTCCTTCTCTCGCAATGCTGCAGCACGTTCGCGTACACCAGCAGTTTTGTCTTCTCTCCCTGCAGAACGCTTCTCCTCGAATCGTTTCCGTGCTGCATCTCGCCGAGCAATGCTGTTACGACGTCAGCGTCAAAAAGAAAACAATGGACCCAAAACATACTGATCCCTGAAACTATCCCCACCGCCAAGGAGGGTCGACTCGTCAGCTTCAAAGCCGTCATCACCTTTCTCCCTAAATGCACGGTCGTCTTCTCTCCGGGCGCGCTTCTTCTCCAGCATACCCTCCTTACCGACCTCTTTCGGCCCTGCCATATCCTCGATGCGCTCCTTCGCTTCCGCGCGATCTCGTTTACGCTTCACGCTATGTTCCGCTGCTTGATATTCTGATGCAGCTTCCCGGGCGAGGACCCGATCTGACGCTGAAGGGAGAGTTGGACCGTGCACGCGGCTCCGACTTCCACCGGCATTTGATGAACTAGTAGCACGCCGGTAGGTCGCGGAATCAACCTCTTCTCGAACGGCTTTCAGGGTACCTGCATCCACACTTGAGCCCTTGGATGCGAAAGACCATTTGTAAGCTGTTTGGTTGGCTGCTGATGATACGTGGGAGTCGGCCTCGGAGTATAGGGACTCTGGACGTCGTTCAGGATTAGTCACCGCGAGATACGGAAGAAGGCTCACTCGGTAGTTTCGCTCTGTTCCATGCCTTGTAGCGCACACTCAGCTCACAGTCGTATAGTTCATGCATTTTCTTACCTTTACGAACTTTCGGAAGTAGCTGCCATTCCCCTTGAGCAACCTCACAAAGAAATATATTGATAATGTCACTCACCTCCTAGCTTTCTCACTCGAGAGCTCGTCAAAGTACTGCCAAATAGACACATTAGCATTTTTTTCCTCGATTCAGCAAAATGTAGCGCAGGACGGACCTTGTGTTTCTCCTCCTTTAGCCATGTTCTAAATTCTGTGTTTTTCAAAAAGTAGTCGGACTCCGATATGGGTGAGACGCCTTGTGGAAGGTCGTTGCCACTTTCTGGGGTGGGCGAACGGTCTCTCCTGTCTCTGGAGCGCGAGCGGTCTTGACGTGTACGGCGCTCATGATCTCTATGAGAAGGCATCTGGGTCGTTGGGAGTTGCACGCAGCGTGGTGTCGTGACTAAGGTGATCACTGACCACGTTGATTATCGCACAGTGCTAACAACTCCTTCTTTGTATGCAACGTCGACAGCAGATCTATAACGGATATAGAAAACCACAGACAAGTCTAGACAGGATGATCTAGAACTGGTTTAGCATTAAAGGGCTACTTACGTAGTATACGGCTTGGATGGGACATGGAGAGGGGTCGATTGACCACCCCACTTGCACTACTTCAATTGAATGGTTGAACGTTGAATCGTAAGACTTATCATTCATGGTGTGAAGTTGTCTGCATGTATCAATAATCCTCTCGTGCCGTTTCGCCCTTGATTA
Organism: Suillus lakei; assembly: GCA_016628065.1. Taxonomy (NCBI): domain Eukaryota; kingdom Fungi; phylum Basidiomycota; class Agaricomycetes; order Boletales; family Suillaceae; genus Suillus; species Suillus lakei. The sequence continues at coordinate 19,980 of JABBWA010000382.1, forward strand.
CCCTCAACTCTCGTCGTTTTTCAAAAGGTTGAGTGACTTTCGCCCGCGCTGCTTTCCCTCGCGTTGCTCCCGCAATCGCCAATTAATGTTCATGCACGTCCTTTACCAGCCTAAGCTCTAACGGCTGCTGCCTTGACCCGCGGGTATGCGACCCACAGTGAAAACTTGCGTGTCAGTTTCACCAGTTTGTTTAACTCGTTATTCTGTAGCACCCCATAGATGACGGTCCGTGCGCACTCAAGGTTGCTATGGAGGAAGAGCTCCTGCGCGATGAGTCGTCTTCATTCTTGGTGAAGAGGTAGCCTGATTGTCGCACAGAGCAAGATAGTCACTCACAGTATGGAGGCTGCTGACCTCTTGGCCGAAGAGAGTACCAATGCCGAGGTCATCAACCTCTGTAGCATCCATCCTCTAGCCATTGATACCATCACGGGGTCGGTCAAGAAAACGAACCGGCAACACAATCATTTGGCTTGGTGAATAATTACACAAGTACTTTCTGCAGTTTCCTCATTGTAGGTGGTTTCCCTACTTTCGGTGTCGACAGCGAAATCTGCGCACAAATCGTGTACTGACGTGCCAACGCCTGTATGTACCGACATGCCCAGATATTTGCTGATCTTGATGTCTTTTTATTATACGACCAACTTCGAAGCACTCTCATTCCCTGATACGCCTGTCATCGTCAAAGTTGCCCAGCGGGCACTTTACAGAACCAACTGGAACTTCTTACTTGTACTTTAATCGCATTCATTTGCTCTTATACTCACGCTCATGGGCACAAGTAATTTCTGGCTGCAATAGATGTATTTCCCCAAGATGTATCAATCGACCAGTGTTTGATACAGACATTTATTTGTGTACTTCGCCGATCTCAACAATAACAGATTCTTCAGATCTACAAGCGAGGGTCAATCTATAGCTCCAGCCAGATGGTGATGTCTAACCCGTTTTCTACTGACAGCTATACAACATCTCCTGGTTGCACCGTCAATTGTTGGGCCGTTTCCTGCATTTTCCATCCTGCAACGGTCCAGTCAGCTGCGTCCACTAGGTAGCCGTGGCAAAAAGAAATGGTTATTCACTTGACATCTGGAGTCAGGCCCACATTCATCAAAGCCCTCGTTGCACTCATTCTGACCATCAGCGCTAACAGACACAGCAAGCGCGACGAAAATAGCGATCAATACCAGAAGACGCATGGTGAATATGAAAGTCAGAGTTATGAAGGCCTCAAGTTGGGTTGTTCAGAATTACAGTCCCGGTATTTATGCTTTCCTTGGTAGTACGTTCCTTGCACTATCCATGACACTCGCTTCGCTTCTACACGACACGAGTTGACAGGTCAGCCTCTTTTCGCGTCCGGTTGGTGTCATGCTTCACCTAAGGATTGCGGAAACTGACGTTCACCCAAGGTTCCATTCCAGATACTGACAGAGGCCGGCACTATAATATTACTCGTTGAGTAAGTTCTGCAAAAGAAGAGTCTCGATATCACTTATGGCTAGTTTTGCAATGGTCAACTCGACTTCCATCCCAAACCACGTGCAGAACTAGCTCAACATATCGTCAGTTATACATAGAAACCCTCTCCAGTAGTATTTGTGCAAGACGCGGAGTGTGCCAGCCGAGTATGAGACCGCTGTACAACGTAAGCACGAAAAGTTCGCGTTCGCCGCTAGGTTCAGAACCGAACTGCGGGAGCAGTGCATTTATTACTATTGTAAGTGGCTCTGAGCAGGTGACGTGACGGCAAATTGTAGAATATCAGTTTATGCGCACTTGCTCTGGTGGGTATCATGCACTATCATGCCAGTACACATATGAACAGCGCACATACTTGTGATTTGTGGTTCGGGGCCCTGCGCTATGTTGCTGTGATTGACTGTCTGCCACATTCCAATTCTTAGCAGGCTGCAAGTGGGACTCGTCTGCGTGTGCGCTCAACTTCCAGCGTCGTGGTAGCTCGAGTTCGCTATTGAAACACTGAAGGGTCCAATCAGAAAAATCAAGGTATGTCAGAGCTGCCTTCTTTTTCATCGCTGTCTACTTCACTCGAACGGATGTAGTGGGCAGCCACGAAAAAGAACATCTCAGGACAACATCCCTAATCTATTACCAGTTCATTTCCTCCAGAATTCTCTGCACTCCTCATTATCCCACTTCACAAACTGCCCGCTAAGTGAAAGAGGAGCGCGCACCGAGAGCGCAGCGATGACATATCCAACATCGTGTGGATTGACTAGGGTTCCTTCGTTGTAAGCGTCGACAAAGCTCTTATGGTCTGTCGCCTTCATGTGCTGCGCTCCCGCATCCCGCAATACGGCCTGCATCTGTGCGGTAATTCAGATCTATGTCCGACATGATAAAGTCCAGACCTACCGGAGTATCGACTCTTCCAGGCGCCAGTGCCAACGACACGATCGAAGGTTCTTCGTTTGCGAGCGTTCTATCCATTTCATATTATCAGTTCAAAGCTTCCTCGCACAACTCAGTGCTGATTACCTGCTCAAGCTGTTCATAGCAGCTTTGCTAGCATTATACGCGCCCCATCCATATATGTTCCCGATAGCCGCTCCTGAACTTACGAAAATGATCCTACCCTTTGATTCTCGCAAGCCAGGCAATGAAGCCCTGATAGCAGTAATGAGCGAGAAGAAATTGATGTCGAAATAGCTTTTCCAGTCGTCCAGGGTGATATCGGCATTGTCGATGCGCGCTATGGGGTCTAGAGTAGCAGCGTTGAGGATCAGGCCGTCTATCTGCCCGAAGTGGTCTTTTCCATGGGTTATGGCGCTTTGGATGGCAGGTTCGTCTGTGCTGTGGTTGCAAGACCGTGAGTTCTAGTATGAACTGAAGTTATGATACGTGACGCACATGTTGCACTCCAGAGTCAGTAACGATTGCTCGTGTTCCTGAATCAGTTGGCTGAGCTCTGGCGTTCTAGTCCTAGATATGGTAACGACACGAGCGTTGTGTTCCTTGAGTAAGGATCGGGTGACTGCAAGGCCGATGCCTCTGGCGTATTAGATGGTTAGCATAGGTTTCTCAGAAATAGGGACTAGGATTAACTTGGATGCGCCTGTGATAACGACAACAGGATTTGGCATGACGGAGAGAAGACAAGGAGCCTGACTATGTCTTTGAGAACGGCCTATCAGATACGAACACTCAAGGAAATCAAGGAGAGCCGCATCAGGCTCCCATGCACGCCTGAGTCAAGATATTTCGATACCTGATCTGCTGATCAGTGACGGTCAAGCGGTTCGGGCGATGCCGACATAACGAGCACAAACATGATCATCGATATCGTTCCCCTGTTCAAGTTGTTCACTTCTCCTACACGTCTAGCAATTCTCCAGCGTGCTAAGCTCATTTAAAGTGTCTTTATGGCTTTCTAACAGTTCGCTAGGATAACTGTAATGGCCCTTTGGATGATCTGCACAGCAACTCCTGTTCCCTCTACATGTCCCCCTGATCGATGGCCATGTCTCGACCTTTCGAGTTACTGATCAAGTATACGATTTATAGTGGCTTTTCTTCGGCAGAGACCATTAGCCCAGACCCAATACTCGGTGAGACAAGTATTAGGACTGTCGGGTCGATTGTTTCTTCCTGGCACTTCATTTCACTTAGATCATGGACTCCCTCCCGAAGAATGCTCGAAGACGTACAAAATATGGTATATACAACATTATAGCAGATGCAAAGATGCAATTTTGGAAATGCAGGGTATGTGCAAATAATAAGGGTAGTACTGTGCGTGCCAAAAGTCCTCTAATGCCACCGCCTGATCAACGATTCCTCAGTTGCGCTTTCCTAGTCCACACAGGACCAACGCAGCTCGCATCATATCGTCATCCTGAATCGCACCTTTTCTTCCGTTCGCTGCGATGGGCGCAAACTTCAAATTCCGGGCCACGTGCCCGCGCTTCTGGACGGGAAATGCAGTTCTCCGATTCCAGGCGTCATCTCCAGCCCCTAAGCTCCCTTCCGGCGTGATAGCTTCCATTTCTTCCTCTTCCGTTTCAGCACCTGCTTCGTCTTCTTTGCGCGTTCCGGATAGGCGTGCCGCAGCACATGCCCATTCAAGGGTACGTCCGGTGCCCACGAAGTCTACCAAGTCGCGGGTAGGAGGACTGGCAGGTGCCAGTGGAGAGGAGGGCATATTGTCCCAGAGGGACGCGTGCGGATTATGAGGCTTCGTAGGTGTGCGGGGTAGTTGGAGACGTGATTCGGAACGTGCCGCGACACGGTCAAGGGAGGGACGCGGGCGAGGAGGCGATATCCGTCTCCGTGGAGTATGCAAGCCCGAGAAAGAAACTGATCGGGAATGGACGTGACGTGACGAAGAAGCATGTCCGTGCGTGAGTGGTGGAGAAGCAGAGCCATCTTCATTGGAGACGTTCGTCGCATTGTGGAGGGCCACTTTGCGCTCCGTCTGACGTTTGTTTTGGAACCATATGGTTACAGACTTTATTTCCCTGTGGAAAACGCGTCAGATATGGAGCAAATCACGTTGGGCTCGGGAGTGACATACATTCCTGCAGTATTCGCAAGGGCTTCGCGTTCCTCTCGCGTCGGGTGGGATGTCCGATGGAAAAGCTGTTCTAGCATCATGAGCTGAACAGTAGAAAAGCGTTTGCGCGTACGACGCGCAGTATCATCTGCAGAAGATATGCTAGCCGCCGAGGACGTTCTGGAGAGCGTAGCTGATTGCATGCCTGATAGTTGACGAAGGATGTTGGGAAGAAGGACGGGAAGTCGGGTGTACGCGTATTTAAGGTGACTACATGCAAACACGCCGCCTCCAGCAAACAAGAAACGCGGTAGCGGAGATCAAATACGCGCCTGCCACGTGACCGCGTTCGGTGTATGATCTATCCCCATCGAACCATTGCTAGTCAACAGATTAACTGTTAACTTGTCAAGTCAATGCCTTTCCAAGTCATTGAATGTCCTTTCATGTCCCAATTAATTCGCGATTCGGTAGTTACCTCTATATGACCGACACGTTGCGTTCGAGATCAGCGCCAACTTCTCACAGTAATCCTAGACTAGTAATAATCACATCATGAGGACCGTGCGTGGGCGGACCCCGCTTGCAGGGATAGTCGGGTGAATATATGAAGGGTATTGCAATCCCGGGTGTGAATCAGCATGCCTTAATGAACGCGTGCATTCCGTATCAAAGCAGAACAAGGTCAAAATCACTAGGATGGATATGGCGAAACTCTAACTTAAGAACCACCCGCGCGCTTCTCCTTGCCCCTAGGGCGTTCCCGAACGACCATCTTATTACTGTTCTTAGGGCCCTTGGGTCCAGGTTTACGCGTGCGTTTGCCTTTTGTGGCCCAACCCCAAACAGAGACAGGATGCTTGTTGGACTTGGATTTACCACGTCCACCACCATGGGGGTGATCCTTGCTAAAAATCCAAATCCAAAAAGCGCAACTAAGTATACCGCACGCGATTGACTGATAAAAAACACTGACGCGTTCATGGCAACACCTCGGACTCGCGGTCTCCACCCCAGCCACCGATTTCTCCCCGCCTTTCCTATCTTCCGCCCCTTCCAATTAAGGTTGCTTACGCGTCCAATGGTAGCGCAACAATTTTGGAGGACTTTGCGGATTTCACCGCTCTGAAGGACGCACGTGACTGTATCGTCCAGACTCGTCGTGGTGCACGACCTGAGCGAAGGAGCCAGCAGAACGCACAAGCAATGCTTTGCCAGTAGGTAAAAGCGAGACACAGTGAATAACCGTGCCAGTAGGAATGAACCGAACAGGGAGGACATTGCCAGGCCTGACCGTTCTTGTGCGGTGCATACCCGTGGTTTCAGGCATACCCATCCTATAGCTCTGCACCACATCCCCTGGCCTCATTCCCTCAGTAGCAAGGATGTATTTCCACTTCGTCTTCCCCTCTGCATTGGCGTCTCGCGCTTTAATAAGAGCGATATGCGCTGAGCGTCCAGGATCGTATTCAATGCGAATGACATCGTACTCTCCAGGCTCGGTGCGCACAAAGTCGATGAGACGTACACGGCGCTTGTGACCACCACCGCGAAAGCGGACAGTTATGCGGCCGTGAGAGTTACGACCACCATGTTTGCGGAGGCAAGCCGTTAGTAGGCGAACGGGTTTCCCTTGGTAGATGTGGTCATTTATTGGTCGACGAAGGTGACGAATACCGGGAGAAACGGGTTTGTAGGTCTTGAAAACGTTGTTGTCGACGTTTAGAGACGTAGCTTTAGGCTCGTCTTTTGAGGACGGTGCAAAATGAGTAGCATAGGTGCGAGTTACGGAGTTGGTTGCAGTGGTTGTTCGGAGCACATGAGTTAATGCCCGAGAACTCGATGGAGCACCTAACGATGAAAAAGTGCGTAGTGCACGAATGCACAACATGCCGCAGTCCGTCGGCGGGCGGGACAGCGATTTCAAGAAATTCAGGTGTGCTGAAATGGAAATTGCAGAAATTATTTTTAGCAGGTCGAGGAAGACGTTATTTGCTCGGAACAAACAGACGCGCTCTCTGTTCGTTCATCACTCAACAATGGTAGGAGATCTCCTAGATTCAAGCTTGTCTGCCCTATCAAAGATGCTGATGCTAATCGACAGGCCGCTCAAATAACCACAGGAATGTCCGAGTTGCGGGAGATAACTAAAATGGAGCGCATAGGTGGGCGAAGGACTTATATGTGTTAACGGCGGTCATTAATGACTACTAGGCGCACACTCGCATATTCGGGGTCTGGGGCTTGACGACCGTCTTGAACCACGAGCGAATTCGCAGGGTATGGTTGGGCAAGCCAAAGCACGAAAAGCTGCGGGCATGGTCATCAAGATGGTGCAAGAGGGACGGATAGCAGGACGCGCTATATTGTTCGCGGGGCCACCTTCAACAGGGAAGACAGCTATCGCGCTAGGCAGGTTTAGACTTGTACTTGAAATATGCAACACTTGCTGACTTTTTGTAGGCATGGCACAGACCCTAGGCTCGGATGTACCGTTCACAATGATCGCTGCCAGCGAGGTGTTTTCACTATCGATGTCCAAGACTGAAGCACTCACACAAGCCATACGGCGGAGCATCGGCGTACGCATCAAAGAAGAATCCGAGATAATTGAAGGAGAGGTCGTTGAAATTCAGATCGACCGCAGTCTCACTGGTGTATGAATAACATTTATCAGTCATACATTTTACGGGTACTAACGACCTCCCGCAGGCCACCAAGACCGGTAAACTCACAATAAAGACGACAGATATGGAGACTATTTATGACTTGGGTACCAAGATGATAGATGCGCTCTCTAAAGAAAAGGTTCTTGCAGGAGACGTGGTAGTGATCGACAAAACGTCAGGGAGGGTCTCAAAACTTGGCCGCTCATACGCACGTTCAAGAGACTATGATGCGATGGGTGCAGACGTATGTCCATATTCTTTTGCGTTCAAATCAAAGCCATGCTAATCAAGATTGCAGACAAAATTCGTGCAATGTCCCGAGGGTGAAATCCAAAAACGAAAAGAAGTCGTGCATACGGTATCCTTACATGAGATTGATGTGATCAACAGTCGGACGCAAGGCTTCCTTGCTCTCTTCGCAGGAGATACGGGCGAGATCAAACCCGAGCTTCGTGACCAAATCAACTCCAAGGTTGCTGAATGGAGGGAAGAAGGCAAAGCCGAAATCGTACCTGGCGTATGTCACCTCTTGATAGCAGATCTCCGTGACTAACGCCGATATAGGTCCTTTTCATCGATGAAGTACATATGCTTGATATCGAGTGCTTTTCATTCTTGAATCGTGCGCTTGAGAACGAGCTGTCTCCTTTGGTGATTATGGCATCAAATCGAGGAATGTCACGTATACGAGGAACGAAGTTCAGAAGCCCGCACGGGCTACCCGTTGACCTGCTTGATCGTGTCCTCATCGTCAGTACGAAGCCTTACGCCGAGGAAGACATCCAGCAGATCATTCAAATTCGGTGAGCCCTGATTTTCCACCCATACACTTCTAGTCTCACTAAAACTATGGACACAGCTGCGAGGAAGAAGATGTGACCCTAGCCCAAGAAGCACAAAGTGTCCTCACCTCGATGGCAACGTCCACGACTTTGCGGTACGCCCTCAACCTGATTTCCTGTGCACAAGTGATTGCACGGAAGCGGAAGTCGGACTCAGTGGACGTAGAGGACCTCCGTCGAGCGTATACATATTTCATGGATGAAAAACGGAGTGTGCAGTGGTTGAAGGAGCAACAAGGCAGCTTGGTGTTTGAGGAGGCGGCTCAAGAGGATGCTATTATGGGAGATGCGATGGAGTCGTAGGTGCACTGCGTTGGGCCGGGTGGTGTGCCGCCGCTCTGGGGAGAGGAGAGATTTATTTATGTTGTGAGCAATCATGCCCGCTTGGCAGAATTTATCTGATGGCGCGCCAGGTGTTGCTGTGTAGCACATGTGCAAAAGTGCACGATCCTCTTTGCTTTTCATGAAATAAAATTTGGGTCATGTTTTTTTCTTGGAGTTTTTATGAGATGTCTCCTAATAGACTGGTGAGCAGCTCGTCTGTCTTTATAGACCGGCTGGTCGCCAGTCTAAGACGTGACGGCTTGCCTCGCAGATGTATTCAAGTATAGTCTCTCATCTTCTACTTCAAAATCACTTTCGCAGTATCACTTTGTTCCGTCCAGTTACATAATATCTTGGAGCAGTGAAATCAAGTTAAGTTGGCAATGCACATTCCAGCACTTCTAACAAAACCACTCGGGGAATCCAAAGCAAATATAATTTCAATCAACTACGATGAACACTGACTGACACTGACTGAACTAAACACCATCGAAAAACCTCGAAAGCAAGAATGCAAATTCAAGCCAAAGATACAAGTGTGCTGGTGGAGTCCGATATGTTGAAAATGTAAGCAGCGAGCTCGAATGTACAATAGGGTAGGATGTGTATACGGGTAAGTGTGAGATGGAAGGTATACGTGTTGGATACACGTCGAAGGGAGACGGGAGGTAGGCAGAACGAGCGAGTGTAATGTGTAAGGAGTGTGATGGAGCTATTAGCTATATTATATTACAGAAAGCCAAAACTGAAAGCAGCGCAGTGCAATTTATCGCGCTATACGGTATCAGTCAAATTCCCATTGTGGCTGGGTTTTGCCGAGTGAGGAGCCTGAGGATTGGGGCTCATGGATTGATATGGTAGGATGGGAAGCACAGATTAGGGTAAAAACTCCTTACTGTCCTTCTCTGTTCCGCATGCGGTGTCACAACCTTTGGACTCGATATCCGCCATGTCGTAGTCATCGCAAGGGTCGTCAATGATAGACACAACAGTGGTCTCCACATTGACGTTCAAGTGTCCCTAAATATCATCGTTAGCGCATTTTTTACAAGGCGAACAGTACTATATACGTACGCCCTTGGTAGGTGAGAGAGGGCCCAAGATTCGCTGCTGTAAGCGAGACTATGAGTACCACCACGTGATGAATGAATCTGGAATACGAACTGATGATTTGTGGATGTTCAGCGAGGCAGGGTACACATCGGCCTCCCGTTGACTCGAGAAGGTGCGGTCTGCACGCAAGCGCTTCCGTGTGTTCAGTCTAATGAATGTCAGTTGGCGACTAGAAGGATAAGATGCAGAATCCGACGCACGTGGCGAGAAGGGAGTTGGCATACACTAGTTAGAATCATCAGTCACAAGCATGGTAATGTCATGACATCACACGTACGTTTTGCGATCGCGAAGTGCATTCCTAGGAAGATCAAATTATGTCGCATTACCATCCACTGCTTTGTGCGTCAGAAGACACTCCTCTTAAAATAGATGCTGCTTACGCAAATGAGCGATGCAATTGTGACAGCGCTGACAGGAAATGTCAATTACACCCTGAATGGGGGTCTTCTGCACTTACCAAGTGAAACTTCCAGTCTCGAGTGTGTACAAGATCAGTGAATTGATGATGTGGTTCATGCTAATGACTCATCAGATCGGAAGAACATGAGGCGAAGAGGAGTCATACGTTGCGAAACCAGTGCGACTCCGTCCAAGGAAGATAACCATGACCGTGGTTATGATAAATTCCACCGATGCAGAGAGGGTGACACCGAGAGTGAATACCCACTACATTACGGAGTGAGCTTACGAGTGATGTCCTTGGCGCTTCCGTCCACTTACAGATGGGAATGGCTTAATGAATAGCGAGTAGTGGCGGAGTCGCATGCTACCAAGACTTTTGTCAGGAAAAAATGTGATAAACATCTCGTAAACCTCACATTTCGGTGGTCGAAACTTGCAAGAGCCGATTATTAAGTGAAAAACAAACAATGTCGAGCGCAACATACCACATGCAGATACTGGGGTTTTATGATGAGCATAGACAATCGAAGATGAGAGAGAAGTAACCCACCAAGACGCAAAAATGCCAAGAAGACCTGACCATCAAATATTAGTAGCAATAAACTTGTATGACTGAACCACGTACAAGGGGTGCAGCGAAATACCACTTCTTTGTCACTGGAAGAAGCTTAGCTGGGCACACGGTAACCAGTCTCAGTTACTGACGTTTACGGACTCTGTTTGCGAAGAAACTGCAAAAGAATAAATCTAAATCGCCGTTATGACAACATAGTATAGAGGCGACGAACCAGTGGACGAGGAAGGTAACTGCGGCGGTTATGGCTACAGAAAGCTATATAAAACATTGTCAGGTAGGTCAGTCGACAGCAACGGTGGCTACGAACACCCAAGGCCCTAAAATGCGGTTGTGCCATAAATTATGATGAACACAAGAGCATTTTAGCTGACTCACTTTGGAATGAGATCCATCAATTCTGGCTTGTCGAAATTCACGATGACGGATTCCCAGACGGAGATAATGATGAGAATTGTGTGCAACATGTCCAGTGCCCTGCACGAAAGTAAGAAACATTATGAACCATGTCGCATTGATGCACCCACCAGACGACCAAGACCTTGAGTGTCGGATTAGAAATAATCTTAGGGAGCAGCATGACTGAACTCACCAAAATTTTGTTATAGATGCTGTCGGAGGGGTAGAATTTGAAATACAGGACGGTTTGAACGAACACAATTCCAGTGAGGCTTGATACAACGTGAGACGCGTTCAAATGACAGACAGAGCACTATTCACCCGCAGCCAATGCAAGTGCCCAGAAGGATCGCGCCATATACCGTCGCGACGGTGACTACATCACCCGACATCTTTGTTCGAGGTGGAGAGGTGGGGAGAGTAACGACAGGAAGTGGAAGCAAAAAAAAATAACCACAACAAAAATGTTCGGGCGCAAGACCTTTATGTAGGTACGTGATGATTTAAATTAATGTCGGAAAGCTTGTCGAGATCTAAGCATGTTTGACCGGATTTCACTGATCTCGTCATCGCGATCAATAGAATCCTTCGATCCTTCTAGTTTAAAGAATTCAGTATACGGTAGTGTCACAGCCACATAGCAGGGTCAGCATTCCCTCGGTTACCGGTACAATGGACTAAATCCCGCAAAATATTTCAAATCTGCCTTCAAACCTTTCTATGGCGGAATGCAAATGAAATGTTAAAGCACGGTACCGACCTCTTTTCTATGCGTTAACAACCTTTTAAGCAGGTTGACAACCTTGAACAATTTGATCGGGGGTATGCGCTGTGGAAAGTCATCCAGCGCCTACCAGCGCCCTCCAATGTCCAAATGAATTCCCACCACCACCCCCTGGTTTTCCAGAGTCCAAACGCCAAGTCTTGCTTCCTCAGCCGGCACTTGAAGCTCCCAATGTCTTAGCGCCTTCCAAAAACCATCAAAAACCTTGCTGTGCTGCAGTGTTGATTGTGTGGAAGAAGACCATGCAGAGGCGAACCGTTTCACAATGCAAAAGGGGACATGTCTTTCTTTGGCGCCCGCCGCGTAGGCTCACGGCTAGAAAACAATATCGCCGCTGAGTTGCGAGCGTAATTAATTTATACCGTAAGTTCACTCTCGCCGCCGTCTCCTTCGGACTCTACGGCGAATAGCAAGATCTGAAACCTCAAATATGAGAATGGTACCAGAGTGTATCAGGCAGCACTGGTGAGTTGACAACTTGACTCGTCACACTCAAGTTCTTTAGTACTTGTGGTTGAGTCACTGATGTTTACCAAAGTCCATATACACGTAGCCGCAGTGCGCGATTTCAAATCCAAAGTTCAGCGTGCCAATCAGAAGCCATGATGCAAACTTGAAGGAATCCTGAACCTAATTTATAACATAGATAACATACGCGTTCTCAGTACTGAGAGTGCATGACGTTTCCATCATAAAAAATGACTTGGCGGGCGAGGTTGGAAGATTCTTAGAATGCGGACTCAGAGTCTCGGTATCTGTGTTCGTTCAAAATGTTTGACACCAAATTATGTACCTTCTGATATCATTCGGTCCGATGCTGACAATTGAACCTGAAGCGGTCTTATCAAGGCTCTACGCCACTTATGAAACGATCGATTTGAATTTGAAAGGACTATTGTCAAGCGTGATGGGCTAGCTGATAGGCTTCGCAGGTTGATGAGTATCTCGCTGGTCTGCTGGATATTTATCATTATAGCCTACCACACATGGAGTTGCATACAAATGGCGCTGCCAGTGGAGCTTGAGTGTACGGCATTGCATAGCATTGAATGTGAAGTACTTACTTTGGGACAAGTCTTCATTCTTACCGCCAAATGGTAGTGGTCTCGGACCAAACGGTTTAGGAATCGGTTCGGAGAAAACTGTAGCGCGAGCCTCGGGCGGCGTGCCTAGAACATCTGAGTCTGGTGTTGATACAAGCAAATGTCAGAGGAGTAGCAGGTAAGCTGTCATATGGCAAACAATCTGTACCTTTAAAGTTTAAAAGTAACGGGGATTTATCACTTGGAGTAGCTTGGAGTCGTCAATAAAATTAATTCTTAATTGCCTCCAAACTCATTAAGCGTGCCTTGTCATCCAATATTCAATATTCATGGCGAATCTCTCCAGAGCGTCGCCGATGCCCGATTTCAGTTAATTAAACTATGCCTCGCAAGCTGCTTGAAGCTTCTTCGCCGGGTGCGCGTTAGTACAGACGAATGTTGTACTTGCATTCACCCCACGTCACTACATATGCATAATATTGTCGTGACTACTGGCGACTAGCCGGTCGAGACATACCCTTCTCTGTGTTCTACTTCATTCAGCGAGAATACGATCGCGCAAGTGATTGCGTGCCAGCGCGCGCTTTCCACAACTAGAAACGCGTGCTTATCCCTCAACTGTTCGCGAACCAAATGTTTTCACTGTCAGAAGTTTGTCCGCTCTCCCGGATCCGTTTGTTTTGTTAACGGGTTCGTCCTAGATTCGAGGGTCTACTCAGCTCTGCGGTCTATAATCAGTCAATGCTGCGGCGAAGATCAATCTCAAGAACATACGCCAGAAAAAAAGAACAACTTGATTAATATGTAATCTCAATTGACTGAAAGAACACACGCTGCCATCTGATTCATCCTTTTCCCGTGTCCGCTCTCAACATACTTATTTCGCTTCCCCCTGTCGCGCCCATATCATGTCGGAAATTATCATCGGTGAGTCGTAAGTAGATGCTTCACCTAAGTACGCCTGGGCCTTCAATCCGCCTGATAGGCTTATATGTTTTTGACTCACTGGCCGTAATACGCAGTTTTCCGATAGAAGATTACCTACAATTCCAGCGCTGCGGTGTTAGTCGAACCAGACGGTGTCTTGGCCCGGTTCTGGTGATACGTAGTACCATGTGTAGGGTTTTTAAGATTTGAGTTCAATCGACATGATTCTGGCTCTTCGTGTGAAAAAGTATAAGTGCAACCCTCGCGCCCAGTCCTTCATTGACAGGACAGTGCGTGAGGGTTATGCTATTCTTGCAAGTCGGGACGTATCATATGGGGCACATCTGCGCGCCACGGCCGGAATGTCGACACGGAAGCGGTCAGGTGCTCTTAGTGATGTGCGGGCCCAGCTTGGCCTGAAAGCCCCTTGGGGGGGGCTTGGGCTCGTCCACGGCTTTTAAGAATGAGATGCGTCAATTCAACGCAGATGAACAGGAGCGGTCACTAGATGATGACACCATCGAGGCGCTTGATAAGAGATTGCTTGATAGCTAGTGATGAAGGGCTTCCACGTCAGGTAGAACGCTCTCCATTTTTGATAAGACAGACGAATACTCGAGAAGCAGATTCGAGGACGCCAGTAGGAACACGCTATCTAAACGTGATTCCCGGATGGCATCTCTTCTTATGAGAAAGGCCGTTTGACTGCGCTTGGAATGATATGCCACCTCATCTAGTGCATGAGAGATCTGATACCAATAAGCGTCATGATGTCAAGAAATGTAATTTGGCTTGCCGTGCTTCCAATGAAACCGTGCGGAGACGGGGTTTGCATGAGAGTGGAGTCAAGACCTCCGAAGTCGACAGTTAAATCGACTTCTGTTTTGCTCCCCCCAGATGGAGGGTCGCTTCTAGACCTGCCCAGGAAACGTTGCACAGCGCGAAAATTGCGTCGTCACCTAGTCCCTCCACCAATGTCAATAGATTGTGTGCATGGTCTATTTATTCAGATAAAAAGTTTAGAGCCGCCGCTTCGCTAGTGCGGGGGTGTGGTGTGGGAGTGGTTTCTGTATGACTAGTCGTTGTCGCTGTTGTGAGCTGCTCGACTATTGGGCCTATGAGGTCACCTCCATGGTCACCCCGTACGGACTAACGAATATTGGTAAACACGACCAAACACAATTTGAAAGCAGACAGACTCACAGGAGAACTTATAGCCATGGCCTCGATCACAAAACAACAACAGCAAACCATTGAACAGTGGCAATCGTTGCATGAAAGACTGATGTTGCAACCGCCAAGATCACCTGGTACACATGCATCATGCACTGCGAGACTTGCTTCAGGAAGCGCATGATCTCGTCGATGTCGTCCTGTTCAGCACTCCGACATTGTGTTTGTCATGTAAGCGAAAGCGCGGTGGTGCGTGAGGGGCGTGCGATACATGAGTGCGGGGACGCACCGAGAACGGTGATCCAGAGGTGACTCAGGTGAGTCGGGACTGAGGAGGCATTCGACGACCGAGTTTCTTTGTACGGTTGTCGGAGAGTCGTGATACTTTAATGGAGCTTGTGGTCTCAGTGTTAAAGGGTCCAATCATGTGCAAGGGGTGTCTGGTAACGGACTCGTTTGGCTAATGGTCGTCGGCCGAGAGTTGCTCAATATTGCATCTGTCTACTCCTTCGTAACTAATTTTTTTCCTTAGTGCACCAAGCATGAGGGTGGGCAACTCACTTTTCTTTCTGACATATGTCGTCTTAAGCATTTGTTGAATTCACAGAAGAGTAGCAACAGTTAGACAAAAATAGATATAGCAGATAGATTCGGCAGTACCTGACTCGCAGACGTCCACGGTAGTTTGTAACAGACAACCTGAACATACAAAGCCGCGGCTTGGGCTTTTCAACATCCAAAGCCAAGCCCTGGGCCATGATGTACAGGCCATGACTTTGGCCCTTGGGCTGGCACACGGCCTGAAGTCGGGCCGTGCATATCACTAGGGCCCGTGCTCTCTTCGCACGATGAAGTGGTCGTCTTGAAGGTCAGCTGGGTGCTATCTGCGCACGAAGTAGTGTAGGTTTGAGGTCCTATTTCCACGCATTTCGAGTCACTATCATAAGCATCCTCTTCTTTGCTGTCCAATTCTCGCAGTAAGTTTACTCACTTTGTCATATAATACGGTTTGACATGATTTCGGCTCTCTCGTTAGACCAGTATGCCTGGTATTCTTCCCCCTTTCCCAGATGATGTTCGAACACACCCGCTCTTGATTATTGATTATGGACTCATCAAGGCTGGAGACAGGGAGGAAGTCGATCGATTATGGGAGGCTGCGACGACACTCGGATTCTGGTAGTACGTCATAAGGGTTGGATCTTCTGCCGAACATGAGTCGGACCTAATAGATTCTCTGACAGTTTAAAGAACCATGGGACAGATCAAGAAGTCAATGACATGTTTGATACGGGTGCCGAGACACTAGCCTTGCCCCTCGAAGAACGTATGAAGTTCGAGCAAGGAGACAACGGACAATCTTTCGGGTCTGTCATTGATACGGCTCTCAAATGCATCATGGTCCTCTTAACTGGGTCTTTTTATAGGTACAAGAAAGCGGGAGCCCAGGCGATCGATGGAACGGGCACGTACTTTCGGACCGGATCACTAGCGATAGACTGATACAAATTAGGCAAATTCGTGGACAATATCGAATTCATCAATGTCTCTAAAGACGATGCACTCGCATATCCACAGGTCGTTCACCTCACTTATCCATCGACTGTAAACGCTCGCATGGAAAACACGGTTGCACCATTTGTCCGCAAGTCTCTTGATGTGACATATGTTGTGTTGAATATATTTAATGATAAGCTTGGACTGCCGGAGGGGACTTTGGAGAGTCTGCATGCCATGTATGAGCACAGTGCTTGCGAGGTTAGATGCACTCGCAGCCCTCCTCTGCAGGACAAGGCAGCAATGGACAGGGCTGTGTTAGCTGCCCATACTGATTTTGGCAGTCTGGTAGGTCGCTCGAGATATGCGGCTGGTGTTGTAGTGACGGAAATATTTATATCGCCAGACCTTCTTGCACAATCGGCTTGGTGGACTTCAAGTGATGCCTCCTGGTCACGACGAGTGGTCCTACGTTCGAGTAAGCACGAATTTTTTTTACCCGCGACAGACACTCACCGACGCACAGCCCATCCCTGGACACGCTATTTGCAACATTGCGGATGCACTGTCTCTTTTCAGTGGAGGCATCCTGCAATCTAACATTCACCGCGTTGTGTACGTACATGGGGACTTGCATGTGCAAGCTTGCTAATTTTTCGAATAATCACGGATAGTCCACCTCCCGGTGCACAGGCGGGATATGAGCGGTGGTCCCTGGTTTTCTTTACCCGTCCGACTAGCTCGAAAGTCCTTCGGGCTCTTGTTGAATCCAGTCCCATTATCGCAGATGCTGTGAAGAAGCAACCTGGCAGAAACTTTGAGAGTGGTTCCACTGCTGCCGAGTGGCTTGCAAGAAGAGTCAGGAATCAGAGAATTAATAACAGAAGGGTGAGGATTCCCTCAGTGTGCCAGTTGGAGTGGATATCATTTATACGATAATGTTACAGGGACCAGATACGTGGGCTGCGAGCCGTGGCACAGAGCACACTCCAATGGCAGCCTAGGTTGTGAATTGTCTGTACCATTCGACAACCAGGTTTGATTCGGCGCAGAGGTTCTTTCTATGATACTGGTTTTATGCAGATTGTTTCTATGACCTTTTGATTACTTTCAACTTACTTTGTTGTTGTCATCTTCGGTAAATTATAGTGTGATCAATCCACCCAAGTTAAGTGTGCTTGTAAGGTGAAAACATGAGCTACTTACTACATGCTTGAAGAACTTGTTCTCTGCATCATTTCTGAGCAATTCTGAACTCTGCGAGATGCAGAGGAGTTGACGGTGTCCAAGATGACTCCGTCATTTCTGTGTGCAATTGCGATGATACAAAGATTATCACATCAGTCGTTTTATGTTCCTCGATAATGGGTACGTCCCAAAAGTGAAGATAGGCAATGATGGGTCCTGGAGAAGACTGAGGTGCTTCACCCTGTGACGAGCGGGAGATGGTGGACTGATCAGCGATCCACTCCATCAAGACGGGGAGTTCCCCGCGCTTCAGAAAACGAGAAATTACTATCTGAGTCATTGCGTAGAGTGGAATCAGGAAAACGAGCAATTACTTGCTTCGTACAATTCAGCTCCTCCGGGAAAACAATTAACACATGCGAGGACTGAAGGCTGCATGAACTGAACGTGTTGCGACCTAAGGTGTGAAGCCGCGTAAACGGTACTCACGACAAAACCACAACGGTGAGAACGCCGTCGGTCTCATATCGATAGACCAGACCTTGAAACATTCCACTTGACAGAGAGCTTCACGTCTCCTGAAGGCCGAGTGATGATGTGAAACGAATAACCATGCCGTCATGTTCGGCCGCAGCATTTCAAGAAAAGACGTGCGACAGGTATTTATTTGTCCTTGGAGCAGCTGTCAAAGAAAATTTGGTGCTGCGTAGCATACTCGAAGTGCAATCTGGTCTATCGATTGCCACATGGTCAGGGAAAATAATTAATATTAACAACTTTGCGATTATATGCAAAATAGAGGAAATACAACTGATCTATGAACGATGCTAGATTTGTGAAGGTTGGTATGGCTTTTTCAGTCATTAAGCAAGAAAGATCGGATAACGTACTTACATAGGGGCAGGTCTACACAGCAGCTGTAGTGTGATGTGCGTCGGCCACATCTTTCCAGGGCATCAGAGATACTGCATATATCACATGACATCACCAGACAAGATTTGGGTAGGTAACAAATTGGCAACTCGCTTCAACCTGACGCTTGTTTCATCGAGGGTCTGGGATGGAGCAAAGTTGGGAGGCCAGGGTTGACCCGAGGGATGACCGTGGATCACCTACCACGTGTTGCCAAATGACATTGACACTAATCATTAAGAAGTTGTGTACAAGGTCAATTGATATTGGTACGGATCACTAGGAAGCAGCGTATATCAAGCCCGATGTCGATTAATGATAGATAACAATCTAGGGCGTAAGTAGAGTTTGGCAATTCATGATGTGGCGCACCTAAGTATAAGGATGTCGAATAATTGCAAAAACGAAGGGTGTAACTCCGTTTGCGAGATGTGCGTAAGTTGCCTAGTATTTCCGTATCTTCAGACGAATCTAGCGAGAACGATGATGCCTTCGAATGAGCACAAAGCCCAACACAGATATTTCAGGCCCAGGGCAGTTTGAAATTTAGGCCAAGAGCTAGAGAGAAAAAAAATAACCGTACTAGTGTCAGACATTGTCAGTGTCAATCTTGAATCGGACGACCTCGCTGGCAGAGAAGTTATTGAGCCGCGAGCGTGACCATTGAATGTGACATAAATCGTAAGGTTGTGAGTGTGACGTGACATAACTGGACAGACTGGACCCCTTGAAGTCGGCACGGTTTCCTTGTTTACTAACGGACGTTTATCATTAGGACTAGTCTACTGACTGGGATTTTCATCCTACATGGATCCGTCTGAGATATCACCCGAGTACGAGCTCACAGTCCGCAACCACATTCGCCAGACCTTCCTTCCTTACGTTAGGAAGCACATTACTAGAGACCATGTCGCATATACCGAGTTTAAACTCGAGCAGGTCCGTTATAATTTTTTCAGACCAAGAATTCGTAGTAAATCCTAAGATGCGGCGAAGATCTTCACGGAATCCCTAGATTTTGTCCCATTAGCGGACCCGTACGCGCTCGTGCTACCCCCAGATCCACTCGATACCCTGGCCAGGTCTCTGGACGATCTCGATCTCTCCTTTGATGAGCGCTTGACGACAGACGGAGATACCGTACGCAAACTCAAATCATTACTGAAGACTATTGTGGGTGATGGTAGGGAACTCCGCAGCGAGGCATGCTGGCGGGAGGATGATCACATGTGTCCGTTGCGTTCCCTTCTGTCGTTTACACTACCTTGAGATAACGTGTTTTAGATACACACATTGCAGAGATCTACAGACCTATGACGCCCATCCTTACCAACCGTGCGCGAAAGCAGACCCTGAAAGCAGGTTCTAACGCTCTCCGCGCATCTCTCCCTCGCACACAGTCTGCGCTGTTCGAGCACATCGGCATCAAGTCTGTAGTGGTAGAAGAAATCGAGGAATTGGATGTACCTAACCTGGAGGAGGTTTTGTGCGCGATTTTTCTAGCTCTTAGATTACCACTTACAAATGCGGAACAGGAATGTTCGCCCCACGATTGAAACCACTACTCGCAGTTACATCCTTTCGCTATTTAAATCGGCAAATCCACCTGCACAATCGACCGAGACAAATGCGCATGTCACTTCCTTCCTGCGCGCCGATTCCCCACCGCTTCAGATTCATCGTCCACTTTCTCCTCCTCTCTTCCCCCGATCCAAAGTAAGCTCGGGCTCCTTAGGGACGGGTATTTCGAATGCAAAGGACATCGTAGTTAGGCTGAATGCTGTCCCTGCTCCCATTCTGGAAGAGCTAGAGGATGATATAGACAACGTCAACATGAAGATTGTTGATGGATGGGGTGCGTGTGTCGTTTCCATTTCTCCGTTCTTATTATATGGGAATAAACTGAATCCTGAATGCGCAGCTATCCTTCCCATCTCTTCTCCGCCTTCCGCTTCGCCTCTCTCCTCACAAGACACAGAAATCGACGAGCTATGGGAGGCCTCGCCGACCCCGCCTGGCACACCTGCTACAAGCCTTTTCAGTGCTAGAATGGGTGAGCATATATTCATATATCTATCTCATCTCTCCGACGTCAGTCTTCATGATTTTTTGGCTTTTTCATCATGGGCTGGTAGACGAAATAGAGATCCCGCGTATTCACAAACCCGGACACACACTTCCGTACTCCCCCAAGCCAAGTGGTTTTAATAGGTGCGTGCTGCAGTCCATATGCGAGCACTCACTCACCCGCCTTCTTCAGTCTCAACTCGCTTATTGAGCACCTGAAGCCTGTGACTTCCGCGAACTTACAGGAAGGTAACCCCACAACGCCCAAAAAACAGAATCCCAAACTTGCGCTATTTCTCTCTTCCCAAAGCGCAGAAGATGGGAGGACCGTTGATGCAGGAGACTCTATGCTCGGGCAGCCCCCTTCTGTTTGTGCTGCTTCGCCCCTGACCACACGTGCGGGAAGAGACAGAACAAAGGAGTCAGACCAAGACCAGGACTTAGAAGACATCGAAATTGACGTGGAACGGGGTCTCGACATGGCTCTCAGGCACATGTACCGAGAAGTCCAGGATGAGAACATCGAGGGGTGTGTGTTGAAGGAGAGGCTGGATGAAAAGGATGTTGGATTGATGGATGGTACGTCCTTCCCCGTCATTTATTCGTGGCTGGTGACAGTCTTGGTAATTTCATTCTTTTTGATCCAATTCCTCCCCGAGTGTCTTCTCAAAATTTTCTTACACCTCCTTCACCCGGCAGTGTCACACCTTCCCCCACCCACCGTGTACTTGGGACCATCTCTACGGCCTACAAGCATGAGAGCCCTCATACGTGGAAGCAAGGGGAATACGATCATGAACGCAAACGTTCAGCGGCACACTACACTGGAATCCGTAAAGGGCATCAGGCCGCTCAACCTCGAGTTATCGTGGAGGTACGTGATATGCCTCGAGTTACTCTCCCAGTCCAGTTATAATACAAGCACCCCCTGGTGGTTGTCTTGAAACTGCTCTCATATGTACCGACGCACGCAGACCCTTCAAATTCGCGCCCCCGATCCCAACTGACGAAAGTGTCGCTCTTGTCGCTGAAACTGCTTTGGATGACTTTGTGAAACTGGGCTATACTGACAAAGCAAGCGAAGCGAAGATCCACGGACTACTCGCAGACCTCGAAACTGCTCCTTATCATTCGGCCAACGTCGCACAATCGAAGAAGTTAGAGGACAAACGCGGCACTGGGAGTTTTGGTCTCTCACCTCCCCGCAATCCCAAGCCCTTTCTGCTAGAAGAGGGCTTTGAACTGGTGCTAACAAAGAGAGAACGAAGGCTTCACGCCGGCCTTCCTGAATTCGAGGATCCGCAAGAACATCGTGCTAAATACGGCGAGGATCGTCATGAACGACAAGATGAAGTGAACGACGGAGATGAAACCTCCCTTGAAACGAACGACGACGATCCGCCCGCCGATTCCCCTCGCCCTGTCTTTCATGACTCTGGCGTTTTGGATGGTATTCCTGACGTTATCGACCACTCCGATGTTGCAGATAATGACATTTCTGGTGCTACATTCGACGATCCAGGAACTGTATTCGATCATTCTGGTATTGCATTCCCCATCCTCCACGACAATGAAGCGTATTATGAAGATCGAGATGACCCGAGTTACTTGGAAGCTGTCTACTCACCAGAAGATATCAATTACTCCGACGAGGACAAGGAAAACAGTTCCCACTATGTGTGCCAACTTCAGGATCAGGATCAGTGCCGCGACCAACGACCGTCTTCATCTTTTCCGTTACCGACCCGGCACCGGTACGGCCCAAGTCTGTATCCGGTCAGGTGCCGTCCTCTCCGAGGACATGACCAAGATTATGCGGTCGCTGACTACTCCCAAGACACTGAATCAGCGTTTTTTCCGCTTTCATTTGGCTCTCAAAGCGAACGGGTGCCAAGGTTTCCGACCGAGCCAGGTGTACTCTTGGATGGTGATGAGGAACGCAGTGTGTTGCCGGGTACCGACAACCCAAGGAAAACTCAAGGCATCTCGGAGAAGGACCAACCGGCGAACATATCGTCATTCTTACAATATTTCGTGCCGGAAGTGGATCCTAGTATGACTTCCCCTGCATCTAAACGCAGACGACTGGACGACCCCATGACCACCACTGTCGTCACGCGGGGTATTTAGATGACCACCTGGCACTACGCAATAAGCACGTGACCCGCGACCCCCCCCGCTCCGCCGGAACCCCCACGATCATCTCCTCGAACCCAGGCTTGCATTCAGCA
>JABBWA010000383.1:0-42602 GCA_016628065.1 Suillus lakei
CACGAGGGCGCACAGTCCCCCCCTCTTCGCGAATGCTCCCACCCATCCATTTTAGTGCCTTGGAATCACGCATCAGTACTGAACCTTACGTGTCACCAACGTCCTCTTACCCACCACCTCCCCATCAACCATCCTCTACCAGCATTATGCACCACGAGCCCACACGTTACACAGAACACCGCATCTCCACAGTGCTAGGCATCCCGCCCCCATTTGCGTTGCAACCGCAGCCGCAGTGGGATCCGAATAGCTTCGCGCCATTCACTCGCCCCGAGTTCGCTTCGTTTTCGAGTCCGCCAAGGTCCACGCAATTTGCGCCAGGGAGCTTCTCCTCCTCCTGGATCTCGTGACCGCTTTGCTCCCCACCTCTCCCCAGAATTGCCCCGCACAAGGGAATATCATCCGCCCTCAGGCGAGCGCCATCTCGCCTCATCCTCGGCTCCGCGTCCGTTCAACACTTTCCGCGATATAATCGATCCCCGAGGGTACCCTGCACGCGGGTCCTCATCCACAGCCGACAGTGGCATGCGCTCAGACGATGACGAACCCCACCGAACCCGTTGATAACCTCTTTCCCCACCCGTGCATGATGCTGACGCTGACGCCTTTGCGCTCATTTTGATTCACGATTGAAAGATTCATAGACTCCACGAAGAAAAAAAATGATGAGTTTTCCTAGCAAGCCCGATATACCATGCGCGTTCTTTACCACGAACACACCGTACAAACGTACAATTTAATCGTCCGTTTTTTTTCCTCCGCGCTCTCGCTCGTTTCCGTTATTGTTGTCTGTTCGATCGTTGCCACACCCTTTTGTTATCCATATCATCTCTCGTGTCTTAATCGTCTATCTCTACGGAACTCCGTCATACTAATCTCAGTACAGCCTTTATAACCACTGTTCTTTTATCACCTGTATGTCATTTTTTCGAGCGTTTCCCCATCTTCACAGAACTATCTCTATCATCACTATCTTTAGCATCTTGCCAACAATGCATCTAATTCTAGCATACCGAACTCTATAGTTCTACCAACACTACCGATTTGATACCTTGCAGATACCAGCTACCGTTACCCCTCAATCTTACCCATTAATGTTAATTCATTACCCGGTGCGACTCTCTGAGAAGATACCAAAGATCCAGGCGTACGCGGAATCATTGATGCAAGGAAAAGGCAAACACGGCGGCGAACGGGGGAATTCCGTTACACGCGGCACCGCGTCCTGCGAAACGCGATCCATCTACCAAGATATTTGGCGAAAACAAATGATTGCAATCATGTCGGGTCCAGCATTAATTGAACCATCCACTGACTGGGTGGCCGGGTGAGGATGTACCCCACGGTCTTGCGACTAATACCCCCGTCGCCCTCTTCTTCTCCCCCCCTCCTGATCCAAGCAGAATGAATCAATTACAATTCAATCAGAGTCGTATTGTCACTGCTTTTGATCGCCGCAAGACGGACGCGTAATAAGGCCCGGGTTCGCAGCCTCGTCTCCAGCGCAGAAGCTTCATCACCACCGGGAGGACTTGTCAACGGGGGATCTACAGTTGGTAACGCGGAGTGTGAGGTTGGTGGCGATGTCGCAACATCTCTCTGAGCCAACCGTTGCTCCTCTTCAAGTCGTTGCAAAAGAACTGCCCGCATGTCCGTGGAAGTGCGTGCTGATGGTGCGGTTATTCTGTTCCTATATTCATATGTTGCGACTTCTTGATTTCCACGCCGGGTATGTTCCGCCACATCCAAAAGGATTTCAATATGATTAGAGTTGTGTGGTGATGAAATAGGGTTTGGATTGTTGTTTGGGTTTGGGGGTAGTCCTGATAGAAGGGCGGGATGCGGGCTAACGGTTCCAGGGTCGATGGCGGAGGACGGCGATGTATTGGTGTGCTGATCTTCTTTACTTTTGTTTCTGTATTTATCCGCGCCTCCGCCCGGCGTATCGCACGGACGAGCGATGGTTTTCCCTCCAGCTAACAAATTCTCTTCATCGGTGCCTTTAGCGATAGAATCGGCAAGCAAGTTCTGGATTCTTTCGCGTTGATGTCCTACCGCCGACGTACTTTCTTTCCCGAGAGAAGGATGAGAAGAAAACGAAGCCGGCGGTGTATTGGCGGAGAGACTCGACAATCGCGAGAGAAGGACAGGCATACCATCACCACTACTATCATGGGCATCTCGGTGTCGCGATGGATGAGGTAAATATTGAGGAGTAACATCGTTTGTCCGTATAGTTGTGTCAGTGTGATACTTGTTTCTCGACGATGTGAGTTGGGAGAGGTGGGCCTGGACTGATGCTAGTAATGTGCGGTTTCGAGGGGGACGACCGAGCGCGCTTGGGCGTTTACGCGACATTGAAGCTACAGGCTCTGGATCGACGTCAATTCTATCAGCAGCCGCTGGGACATGAGCCGGCGCGGAAGCGACAAGGGAGGATCTAAGCCCGGACTCTACAGAAGGTGTATTGAACTTCCTATTTCCTAGGGTACGCGATTCCGCTGTCTCTTCGGAGTCGACAACAGCGTTCGGCACAAATTCCGATACGTGTGGCGGCGTGCTACTTGAGGGATGTTCACTCTCGCCCCGAAGGGGTGTGCCATGGACTTCTGATTCTTTCCCTTTCCCTTTCGCCCTTATATAATTGTTCGTCGGCTGCTCCTGAGTGTCGTCAAGGTGACTCTGTTGGCCATTCGAGGTGTCAGGTATGTCTCGATACTCGCTGACTGCGCTGCGAGTCCGTCGGCGAGTCCTGCGATTAGAGGAGAAATGGTCTAAAGAGCCTTCTTGACGATAGACCGCGGAAGGAGGTTGAGATAACAGAGATCGAGATCGGGACCGGTGATGACGGTGATGAGGCGACCGTGATCGAGAACGGGGCTCGTAACGCCACCGATTCTCTCTTTCCTGCTCGTGGTGCGGAGGATCTGGGGAGGTATCATACTGCCCAAAATGAGCGCCGATCCCCGAGTTCGTTCGGAGAAAGTGTCATACCTGCACTAGATTGTCATAAATCGATAAGTCACGGCCACTCCGTATATAACAGTATATTTCTGGAAGCAAGTCAATAAGCTGAAGCAGAACAAGAATTCCATATGGGTGAAAAGATGCTACTGACCATGTGCAAAATGTTCGGCGTTTGGGTGCCTCTGGCCCTCGATGTAAGAAGTATCAGGGTCTAGGAACTCGGAGAGAAGTTTGACAGCAGATTCAGCGCGCATGTCTATTGATTTCATGAGAGAAATAATAAACGTCGTGAGGAACTAGAACATATGTATCAGCAATGCAAGTAAGGAGCAGAGCGGCATGCATAAATCTTGCAAAGTGACTATGACGCACGTACCTCGACATCAAGGCTTTGCCAGACGCGCAGTTCACGGCGGAGAAAGATGGTGGCTCGACTGATCATATCTGGAGACGCTGCAAACTGGGCCGGACTAGGGTAAGGACGGTACCGGGTGAATGAGTTGGACGCGACATGCTAATACGTGGCGAGATGAGAAACATGTTCAAATGCGAGAAAAAGCACATACCTTGGCGTAAAGATGGTTCTGGTACACCCAACGTCTTCTGGCGATTGCTCGTTCGAGTTCATCAGCATCATGACGATCCCTGCGACCCCAGTAGCGATCTCTACGTGCTCGTCGGGCAATTCGTACACGAGATTCACCTGTTGGCAATAACTGTGGTGACGAGGAGCGTGGTGGGGGCAAATAATGCTTTTGATAGTCGAACTGCGAGCGTATATGATGTATAACATATTCACCGATCAATTGGGAGCACAATGGACACTTTCGCGATTGCTCTAGAAAACATGGTTACCAATTACCGAAGTAGAAACGGAACTCCGAGCGGGCTCACCTGCCCAAATCGAAATGCATTCAAAGCAGAACTCATGGGAGCAAGTTGGGAGAACAGTTCGGTCTACCAGGGATTGCAGACAAATGACGCAGTGATCATCACCGAGGTCCTCATTATCCAAAGTCGTTGAAGGGTCGTTTGTCAATCTCGGAGAGGGAGACAACTCGAGTTTGATGCGCTTAGAGCTATGCCTAGTAGGGCTAGCGCTCATTCCAGACAAAGTAGTATGGGTAATAGAGGCATACGACGCCGGGCGCTTACAAGTTTATCTAAATACTCACCTTATAAGTCAATCATTTACATAACCTAATTGAACCGATTCTATCACTACAATGTACTACAAAGTAGGACACTTACTTTGACACCAGTGGTAGTCGACTGGTACTGCTAGTCAGAGTCTATCCTCTCCTCATGGCCCAGATTTGCCGTCGTCGAAAAGTGCATTCGAGCCCTTACAACCATGTTGCCAAAGATGGGCCATCGTCACCGGCCGTGGGCTGATCCTAAAAATGTCCCTTCCCTCTTGCACCACTTCGCCAATCTTATAACCCGTGATGACAGTTCCAGTTCTAAAGAAAAGACAGCTATTTCAGTGACAGGTGCCATCATTCATGATGGTGTCAACGAGAGGCTCCACTGGGCATTAATAGTCACCCAAAATCTCTACCCTTCATCTTCCCGACTGAGTTAAAGTTAGAAGAAGTAATCATTTCAAGAAATCGTCAATAATAGGTGCGAAGATTAATCATCGCCTCTACGGGCCGCTTGTAGTTCTTAGAAATGATGACTGACTGCACTGTCGGGCTAGTACGCAGAATTCGATACATTGTGTTCAACGGCGCTGTACGTACTTGCAATTAAACTTGTTTCGTCGTTCGTTTCACATCTCACAGGTCACGCTATGTAGCCCTCAGTCTTACTCTTACAACCTTTAATATTTGAGTAGGAGTGTCAGACGTCCACAGATCTTCCCAAATCTGACTGTTCTCGCCCAAGTGACGAGTACATTAGTACTACCATTCTTGGCAGCGAAGCGAATAGCGTTGGGTTGGCTTTACGTGCACCCTTGAAGCTGAGGCGAAGCGAAAGCCTTGCAAATCGCGACGGCCCCAGTAACTTCGGCCTATAAAATACCTGCACGTCATGGCCCTACTTCTTTCACTGTAACAGGCTCCACGATATTCACTTCCCGCTTCACCATCCTCGCGCTGCTCACCTTCCTTGCTGGCGCCAAAGCGGGATGTGCAACCTGCGATGAAACTTTGGAAGTCGACGGTGTGGCGGCCTACAAGCTAGTCAGCAGTACCGAGATTCCCGACAATGGGTACACAGTTTGCAAGTACGTCCTTTCTTCATGTTGTGCACCTCATCGTTCTCGTTTGACGCGTTTGCGATCATCAGAACGTCGGCTTGTTGGAGGATGGGGATGACTTGTGTCCGCATCTGTCAAGGATGGATACGTATGGATGCTGAGCAGGACGTAAAGTGGAAATGACCCAATGGGAGGAGCAATATTGTTCTGCAGACAGCTGGGCATGGTCATCGGTAGATTTCATCTTTTACAAGAATTCCCTTCATTGTCTTGTCTTAACTAGCTCGTAATTGTCAATCTCCTTGAGCCTCATCTCATTCGACGCACATTCGGAATCGGAGTCTGAACTCTTGGAGACTCGCTGGTTTGACGCACCCACATGGTTTGACCTAATTTCCATGCCACCTGACAACTTGAAAGGCTTGACAATGCGCAAGCAACGTCCAGCGGACAAGCAGGTGAAGCAGTGCTATTTTGAGGTTGGCCATCTCATCTTGCTGCTGGAGTCTGATGCGATAGAGGCCCGGAGGATGGAGGAGGAGAAGAACACGCTGGGATTCATGGAGGCCCCCGCTAGAGTCTCGGACCACCGTCTGATGTTGCTTTGATACATCTATTGGAAGGCCGACATCATGAAGACCCTTTTGACAAAGACTACGCTAGCCTCGATTACTTGGAAGGTGGGTCGCTGTGCTTGTTTCAAGTCTCTACTTTGTGATCAGATATCATACATGCTTCAGGTAGCCAGAGTAGCGGGGATGAAGGTAAGCGACTTGTTCCTCATGTTGCCACAAGACTAATTCTTAACGTAGATGAGTGTATAATTCGAACGAGTCCCACGACTAGTACTTATCATCCGAACCTGATGAATCTTATGGACAGCGCGTCTTACGGTATTTGCAGGCCATCGTTGCATGGCATACGGCTGTAGGAACGCTTTGTTCAGCCAGAAATTCCCGGACCACTCGTGACGAACTTGCCGTTGGTTTGCTCGACGTTCCTCATTGTAGTTTCGAAATCGTCAGCTTTGGATGATATCTACGAAGAATGCTTCAAGAGATATCGCTCCAATTCGGAGGCTCACAAAGCTGCAGTCAGATCATTTATGAAAACCTATCTTCCACGATCCTTCCCAGGCACCGTCCATGCGGCTACGCTGAGCCTTGTCTCGTATTTCTCGGCTTCGAATCGTGTTGCTCTCTTGTCGTGGCTCTGGGCAACTTACTTGAACCGGCAATTCTTATGATCTATATTTCCGAGTCGCATGATCTGACACTTACAACCGCGGATTGTCAGGCAACCGTCGGTAATGCCATTGTTTTAGACAAGAAGTGTTGTTGGTGTTGTTGCATGGAGTTCGTGACAGTCAATGGCGTGCCATGCAGATTGCCGGGCTCACATGGCATCATATATCCGTGGAGTCCTCCTCGTGTGGGAGTCGATCTCAAGGTAATCCTTGTGCTGGAGGATGGTTTATGGAGTGAGCTACAAGTCCTGTTCTGCGCGTAATTTCTGATTTAGCACTTCCCTGTTCCCTCAAGTAGTGTCAGCATCATTTTACCTTCAGTTTGTGTGCACCGCTTTCGTTCTCCACAAGTCGATGGAATACTTGTACGTCTACTCTTTGATACGTAAAACACGAATTATAGCAGCACAGAAGATCACCAAATCTCAGTCGTACTGACATGACTCAACGTTCTTGGGAGATGAGACTGGATAGTGGAAGAGGTCTTAATTGTTCAAAGTTGAAGGGTCGTTTGCCAATCATGGGAAAGGGTACAACGACTCGAGTTTAATGCGCTTGGAGGCTGACAAGTTGGCCGAATGGTGTTCATTCAAGTTGCAGGTAGCGCTGAGTTCCCCCCCTAATAAATTTAGTGTAGCGTCGAGTTGTCGACGTGGTGGACCGGGCACGGACTGCAAGGGAAACCCAAGGCCACACCTCTATAGCAGAGGGCGGCGACTCTATCTATCGAGGACCGACTACAATATTATATGCAGGAGCGACTACCTACGAGCCAGGACTCCGGCCACTGAGCCAGGACCCCTGGCACTCCACGGAGGACCTGCACCAGATCGCCCCGGTACAGTGGGTGTTGATTAATGATTACTTTTTGCCGCGTCCAAATGACCAACGTATCAGAAGATTATCATAATTACCTGACTCTCTTCTCCAATCGGCGATCTTCTGCTTTACAGCTTTTATATTCTGCTCTCGACTTGATAACAGGGCCGGGACTACAGCATCAGTGATATTCACGAGGGAGATGATGCAGGGAACTTACGTGTTCCGTTCTCCCTCCGAAGTCGCTGACATTCTCTATGAACCTAGCAAGCTTCTTCTCCTGCTTATTGACAGTCCTTCCAAGGTCGTGCTGAAATCTTGGGTGCTCCGTCCTTGTCTCGTTGTGGAACTTGATAGCGGCACACATCCATATGATTTACAAATAACCTACTTTGTTCAGGTTCTCATGGTGTAGTGCCTTGATGTCTTTCCGGAGAGTGGTAATACTACGAGCAGCGTCATGTCTCTTGAGCTCCTGAAGTTCTAAATCACGTACGAGCAGCGTTGCGTCTCTTGAGCTCTGAAAGATGTGCAGCCAACACGTTCAGACTTTCGGCAATGTCTATGGAGTGCAACGTAGATAGCGAGGGGGTACTGTAGAGCCTCTGGGAGGGACGTTTACGGACTTTTTGGACTATAGGCCAGTTTGGATGTATCTAAACAACAGTATTGGCTGATGGGTGATCCTACTAGATAAGCAGCAAGTGATATATCGCGCATTTCAGGAGCATCCAGGCTAAACTAAAAGCACTGATATAACACGGGTGGCCTCTAAACAAAGGAGATGATATATCATACCCCCAGGATATTGTGAACACGCACCATCTGACAGTGCAATGAAAAGGTTAGTTTTGACTGCTCACCTCGAAAGACATTAGGACATACCGTATGAGGGCAGAACATCACCTGGTCGGGGGGACAATTCTAGGCCACTGTGGCAACACTCTCTGGTAGCGTCAGGGTCAACAAGCGGTAAACAGTTCAACAGACGGCATCACGCACTCTCTGAGAGCAGGACATCGCGAAAGCACCATCAGCGTCGAGTGAGTAGCTCGAAAGATGAGATCACGCACAGGCTGAGAGCGGGACATCGCAAAAGCATCATCAGTGTCGGGTGGGCAGCTAGAAAGACAAAATCACGCACACTCTGAGAATGGAACATCACGAAAGCACCGTCAACGTCGAGCAGGCGGCTTAAAAGACGAGATCACGCACAACCTGGGAGCGGGACATCGTAAAAGCGCCGTCAGCGTGGAGCAAGCAGCTCAAAAGACGAGATCACATACTCTCTGAGAGCGGGACAACACAAAAGCACCGTCAGCGTCATTGCGTCAAGCAGGCAGCTTAAAATATGGGATCACGCACAAACTGAGAGCGGGACATCACGAAAGCATCATCAGCGTTGAGTGAGCAGTTCAAAAGACGAGATCACGCACAGCCTGGGAGTGGGACATGAATGCACGGTCAGCGCCGAGTGAGCATCTCCGAGTCAAAAGACGAGATCACGCACATTCTGAGAGTGGGACATCGTGAAAGCACCGTCAGCGTCGAGTGAACAGCTCAAAAGTCGAGATATCACGCACGCTCTGAGAGCGGGACATTGTGAAAGCACCGTCAGCATGGGGCAAGCAGCTCAAAAGACGAGATCACGCACTCTCTGAGAGTGGGACATCACGAAAGCACCGTCAACGTCGAGCAGGCGGCTCAAAAGACGAGATCACGCACTCTCTGAGAGCAGGACATCACGAAAGCACCGTCAGCATCGAGCAGGCGGCTCAAAAGACGAGATCGCGCACATGCTAAGAACGGGATATAAGTCAAAGCACCGTCAATATCGAGTGAACAGCTCAAAATACGAGATCACGCACAAGCTGAGAGCGGGACATCGTCAAAAGCACCATCAGCACCGAGTCAGCAGCTCAAAAGACCAGATCACGCACGCTCTGAAAGCGGGACATCGTGAAAGCACCATCAGCATCGAGTCAGCAGCTCAAAAGACCAGATCACGCACGCTCTGAAAGCGGGACATCGTGAAAGCACCATCAGCATTGAGTCAGCAGCTCAAAAGACCAGATCACGCACCATCTGAGAGCGAGACATCGCGAAAGCACCATCAGCGTCGGGTGAGCATCTCAAAAGACCATATCACGCACTTCCTGAGAATGGGGCATTGTTGAATATTCAGTTTAAGATCTGTAGCAAAGTTCAATGATAACATACAGTTTGCTGGACGTGAAAGTTGCGAATAAGGTGCATTTCTGCGTCAGTCGTGTGATTGGAGTCAATCTTAGAGGATCGAGTGCTTAGCTTTGCACTGTAGTGCCCGCGGGTGATCTGAAATCGTCGTTTACATACTCGACTTCCGGTTGTTGAGCACCGTCAGTACCCAGAAGACAAATCTGCTCACCAATCGATCGAGGCACCAGCCCGTGGTTCAAACCAATACATGATAGACTCGAAGCGAAGGTGATTCACAGCGCCGCAAAAATGACAATGGTAGTTGACTTCAGAGGTTTTCTGTTGTTCAATAACAACCCTCATGACAATTTTCGTGCCTTCCCCAATCATTGGCCATCCATGGCTTGTAAGCCGGGTGACTTGCTTGTCATCGTCAATACACAAATCGTACTCTCCTTTCTCCATATACCGTCTCTGAACTTGAGCTTCAATTGAGTCCCGTTTAAGCAGAACTTGGAGCATGTCATTGAGTTGCTAAAGATAATTTGATGAGTGAGCTTCCCTAAGACGAAATATTATGCTGGGAGGCGGACCTGATATGAGGTGCAGAAGTTCACCGGTATCGGATGTTCGTGGCCTGTTGCGTCTACCAGTGTCACACAGCCAAGTGAGATAGCTGGCCCCACAGAGGACTGCCCGCGGATGATTAGGGTTTCAATTCTCATCAGGAACTCCTCCTGCCGTTGCAGAATTGCCAACACTGCGCGCATGTCATCTTGACTTTGCATTTGGGACAAAAACTAACAAGTGGAGTATGAGTGAATATGAACTATCTTTCAGAGAGTAGAACACAACCAAATACTCAGCCAGATAACGGTCGATTTCCGTAAAGCATCCAGCGATAGCTTGCGTGGCGGGTGTGGATGCAAGACAACGTTCATGCAGGGATGACACTCTGGCCGACGTGCTATGCAGCATGCTAAGTCACTCGATGTCAGGTCAATTAAAGGACACATGAACAAGGCGTATACCTAACAAAGGTATCCCTCCGGGATTGTTCGAGTGGATCCATGGCAGGTGGGGCATTGCATAAATCGCGGCTTAGTCGATCGAGTCGTAAATTCAGGCTCTTTAGGTCCGCCTTATTCTGACCGTGTCTCTGTGATGGGCTTTAAAATTAAGAATGGTCTTCGCGATCACACAAGCTCTCACATCTATGGCTTGAAGGCCAGTCAATAATCCACCAATAGCCGCTTGCATCGGAGCACCGACAAGTGGAATTGCACCTGCAACAGCCTGCACCAAGGGCAAAGCCAGTTGAGCCATGTCGGAGGCTTTGCGGGCAGAGGATTGACCCCAGGAGGATATAGCGGAGAAGACATTAGCAGGGACTTCGGGATCCGGTTCTCTCGTCAGAGAACCAGGGTACACTTGCAGCGGTAAATTTGAATGGAGAATTGGTGACGGAAAGGGAAAGGTACTAGGGATATCTGCAGGGATGGAACGATCACCCTCATGATGGGTGGCTATCGAGCTGCGTTGTGCACGTCTATTCTTCATGGGGTGTCTCGATCGAATTATGAATACCTCGCCTAGATCGAAATCCTTGATAAAATCCTTGACTCGCGGAGGGGGCATTTTGATCAGATGGGCTCTATAAATGATAGGTTAGGGGGAATATATAAGACGTAGGGGAGCGAAGGAAGGAAGGCTTGTCAAGATACTTAGTTATAACAGGTAGCTGTGTACAACACAGCCCAATCGTACTCACACTGCAAGCACTGCCTCGTGTATATATGCACATGGTACACCGTTATATTGAGTTCTTGCTGTGAGCACGCCTGGATCAGAGTTGAGCAGGTTCTGAATCTTGTGTTAGATTCCAGCTCTAGCTCCGAGTGAACATGATTCCATGCGACATTGGTCGTACAGCTCAAGCAAAGCTCAAGTCATCGATATTTGTTCAGATGAAAGCAGCTTCTAAGAGCCTGGACAGCAAGTCCCATTCGGAATAAGTAGCTTAGTAATAGATTAGGCTTTTCTCAGCGTAATTAGTAATTACTAGCTGTTAGTCTCCGACAAATTTGCTCAGCGACGATGCTGAATTGAATCCCGATCTGTTGATATCTGTTGAGAGCAACTAAGGCCCTGCCCACTGATTGATCGATGGTCAGTCATATTTACATTCCTACTATTAAATCTGTAGAGCCTGAGGCGAGCTGCTAGGCAACTGAATCATCCCCGCAAGTGCCCGATCATGTCGCAGCTCCCACTGCCCAATCCAATACCAACAGCTTGCCAGCTGAAACCGTCAACTTTGCACACCGAATGTTTGATGCTGCGCGGGAGGGAAACACAGAGCTCCTTCTTCAAGCAGTCGACAAGGGCTTGCCAGTCAACCTCACAAACGACAAAGGTGTGTCATTGACAATCTTATGTATTGTGTCCCCTGAATGACGTACAACACATTCATTTAGGAAACACGTTATTGATGCTCGCAGCATACGCAGGCCACGCGGAATTGACCAAAGGACTTCTGCAACGGAAAGCAGATCCAAACAGGCTCAACGATCTTGGTCAATCTATGATCGCGGGCGCTGTGTTCAAGTCGCACGATGAAGTTGTGCGCATTCTGGCCGAGGCTGGCGCAGATCCGAGAATAGGTAAACCCACCGCAATAGAGGCAGCTCATATATTTGGTCGGAAGGAGTTGATGGAAGTATTGGGTGCAAAGCAGGGTGACGTCGGCCCTAATGTGCCTACCCCTCTTAGTGCACGTCCCGAGAAGTGATCGCGGTTGCAAATTCAAACGTTCCGATAGATAACCTGTACTACCCAAAGTTCAAGTCAATCGTGGCAGGTCCATAGATATTAGGTATGAGAATAGAATAACTCTTGCAAAACAGACAAAAACATCCATTGCTAAATCGCGCCCATCTCCTTCCCGAGAACCTTTAATGCCTTCCTCGCAAGTGTTCTTGCATCTATCTCCATTGCATCGTCACCCTCCTCTGAAGCACCAATACGAGGCTGCAGAACATTGCCTCTCCTCTCCTGGTCGGTCTCGGGTGGCGAGGAACTCGTGATTACCCATGCCGATGGTGTCTTCCGAGGGATAGAAGCGATTTCACACAACACCGAATAAAAATAGAAGATATGAGCGACTGGCGACCGTCTCACCACATCAGCAATGAGTGCAGACGGTGAAAGAGTGACGTCAACAGCTGGGCAGACGTTCAGCATCAAATCAGATCACAGAGCAAGGGAACAGGTACCGGGTTGAGAATTACTAAACTTCGATGGCGACTCTGACAGTGCAGCCCATAGAGTTCCCGACCAGAGCTGTAAATCTAGGACCTTGCGAAGCACATACAACAGTTCATCTTCACGAGCCCTGTCAAAGTTGGCTCAGCCTAACAGAAAATAATGCAACATGATCATAATTTACCTTGGGAAAGGCATATTACCCCGGAGAGCCTCGTCAGCAACGTAGCTCATCATTGTAGTTTTGCATCGATCAAGCAAGGTCGGCAGACAAAGTGCAGCAACTCGTTTCCTTGAAGATTCTTGATCTAGGAAAACAATTAGCTCTGGAAATGTGCTCAGAGGAATTGGGTTACCGCTTGTAACATTAGAGCATATCAAGAACAAGAGATCAAAACACCAAAACGAAAATCGCTCCCTCGGAACTAGGACTCCAGGTGTAGTTGTTCCGATGTCGAGGTCTACCTTCTCGAAGTCGTGTGAGTCGTCTAACACGTTCGCGGTATCTGTCGAGGGCGAATCAGGGCGCGAGGGATCCATACTTGACTTGTACAGCTGGCTGCCCTTGTGCAAAATCCTTGCCAACTGTGCGATGAGGTGATCGGGAACTCTCGCATCTCCCAGGTGTGGCACGAGATCAATCTCTAATGAGCTGATGAGAGAGAGATCGAAGTTTTCCTCTGCTTCCTGATCTTCGAGTGAGAAACCCTCTGTCGCAGTGCTGCAAATAAGTGAGTCGTTGGGTACGAGAAAACGACAGAATGAGAGAAGAAGAAAAATGCGCACCAGTCAGCCAAAATGCCACCCCGGAAGACTTCAATGATTTGTCGCCATATACCCTCAACTCGAGCATCGGATATACCTGTATTTTATGATTAAATGAAGTCAACCAGATCATCGACTACGTACGATCGCCAAATGCTGCCATCCGTCTGACCGAGTCAGTGACTATACGGAGAAAGCTTGTTGTCGCGGTCTTCCACAAAGGAGGATCTTTGCCGAACTTTGATGGAGCAGGACACTCATACTTCAGCTTTATCGGTATCGAATAGGCCTGAACACCAATGAGCATTTGGAGACTAAGGAGAGCATCAACGATACACACCGAGAAAACAGCTTCCAAAGTCCCATCTTCATAGATCTCGAGCTCATCCTTGAAGCGCATGTACAACTCAACGATAAGCGGCATGACTTTCTTGGACAACGCAATGTACGTGACTTGTTTTTGAGACGATGTCGCAATGGGCGTTGCCGGGGAGGTAGGAGAAGACAAGTTGGGCACATGAAAAGCAGCGAGAAAAGGAAGTGTGCTGAATTCCGAGAGATCTCGTATGATGAGAGATGGGATACCAGATGCCGTTAAGTTGATATCTGCGATGGCGTCCAAGACCACTACCTGTCACGTGAATGAGACGATGGTGTCTAGTGAATGCAGAACATTCACTTACCTGAACGGGTGTCAAACCATCAACATCCGGGCGGTAGTCCGTCGAGTGAGGATAAGTAAGAACACCTGTGTATGGTTCAGGAAGAGGAACAGCGACAAAAATAGAGAGGCGTACCCTTGAGGATTTCCATCAGACGATTGAGGCGCTTAAGCGGCCATTCCTCCTTCGTCTGGGCCAGACTAATGGAACGTGTGCTCCGTATGACATCGACAAGAGCAACCAAACTCTCCTGAGTAAATGTACGGTGGAGCTGCGTCGTATTCGTACTCGGAGAGAATTGAGATCTCCCACCCTGGAGAACCATGCTCCCCATGTCACTGCATGCCTTCCATACGCATTCCCAAGCCTCCGACACTTTGACTTGCAGAGAGGCATCTGCGCCAGAAAGCGCTCTCACTACCTTCCCCAAACAAAGCAGTGCAGGCGGACTCAAATTTCGGCGGTCCAAGGATACGGTATCGTGAACGTGGGTAACAAACACGGACCATGCTTTCGAGAAAGAGTCCAGACGCATGATCTTGATAACCAGGAACTCGCTCATGATAGACCCAATCGACTGCAGTGCGAGACTCTTCGATTCGTCCCATGCATGCTCGGGAGACTGCGCCGCTAGACCGGAGTTCAGCAGGGCTCCGGGATCAAAGGCACTGCGCCGGGTTTCGATAGATATTGCGTCTAGTAGCGGGAATGTGATCTTCCATATGCAGTCATTCCACGTATCCAGAGTAAGCGTGGCGCCGTAAAGTTGCATTGCACGGAAAAGAGTCTGGATGGCGCCAACACGGACTTCGTGCCTAGCGTCAGTACAAAGACCCAGGACTTCCAACAGCAGGCACATCCATAGCGCGCTATATTCCGGTTCCATCTCTGCGTCCTTCCGCTTTGCCTGGATCGAATCTGACACGCTCCAGAGAAGGCTTTCTGCGGCAGTAAGCGCAATGTTCGTGTCGGCCTGTCGGCCGAATTGTCCGAGGGTTTTGATGCAAAGCCGCAAATCTTCAGGGGACAACACAGACACGGAGTCGCAGACCAGTTTGAGGGACTGGAACGCGATCTTCACCAGTGCTGTGTAGCCGCGGTCGTTGACGTACCCCAGAGGCAGTGACTTTTGACGGGGCGTCTCTTGAAGCGATAACGTGCTGATCGAATCTACCGACTGAGATCTGGAGGGAGCCGCGGGTTTACAGATGCTCCCCAGCATCTCAAAGATACTACCCCATCCGACGACGAAAGTGTGTCCAGACGCCTGTAGAATTTGATGCAGGGTCTCCAACCCCATTCGTCGGAGCTCGATGTGCGTGCTCGTTGCTGGGACGTCGGATGATGTGGGTACAATCTGTTTAAATAGAACGTCGAGAACACGGCGCTGAACTTTGGCCTGCAGATCTCCGGTGGATGACAAGTTACGTGGGACTACAGTGAGAATTTCGTCGAGGACGCGTGCTGCCTGCACTCGTATTGACTGTGGCGCTGAGGAGAGACCCATGACCCAAAGAAGATGGTTTGTAGTCGTATTCCATGCGACCTCGGGTGCGCGATAGATAAGGCGATGGATGTTCAGCATCGCTACCGAACCCAGTCTCTCCACACCGAAATCACCCTGACGCTGAGAAGATGTTAGATCTCATCATGACGCATGAGGATCAACCCCGACTCACCAGCGTGCGCGGCAGATGAATACCACTAACGCGCCTCCTATGAGGAGAAATCGGTACAGGACTCAATAAATCATCCGACTCCATCAGCGTATTCCCATCAGACTGCATCCCGACCATCTCCGAGCTAAGTTTACAAAGTGCCGTGACAAAGTCCTGAAAAGCTGAATCCTCCAAGTTTTTGGACGCATCAAAGAGGCGTTGCACGGCAGCAAGCACGCTCTCTGAATCGATGTCCATGAGGAGGGGGTGACGAGCTACCTTCCCCTGTTCAGCAGAACTCATCGCTGACACGGATCGACTGGGTGTCATGGGCGTGTTCATCCGCCGGTTGGCAGATGCTTGCGACGCTTTGACGTTCAAGACGTAGTCCGCGTTCTGTAGAGCCTCCAGAATGCCGTACCAGCTCTCTCCCAGACTGCCGGCGAGGAAAAGGGCGCTAGATACCAGCACTTTGAGGCATGCTAGATTTCTGTCGGAAAGTCCTGGGGCTTGGATAGGTGCTGTCAACCCCAGGTTATCTGTGAAGGAGGTTGCCGTTCGGGGCGTCGGAGGTTCGATGTAGGACTCCAAGCTGGACACCACTCGCGAAGGTATTGCAAATTTGGAAAGTGAGTTGAACAATGCGTCGCGAGGAGTGCTGAGGGCGAGCATCCCTGCAACGTTCGTCAAAGCTTGATAGCTACTAAGAACGTCTATGAAGAGATCATCTGACAAGTTTGTCGAGATGATGAAGGATAGGGCTGCGAGAAGCGCAGGCCAGCCGTTCTCAACCATAGAACGCACGATGATGAGGTGCTGAGTTGCAGGATCGTCCTGCGGGAGTGTGGAGAGGTCAAGAGCGGCAGGTGCACGAATGACAGGTTCCCCTGCCGCTCGAGGACGTTGAACCATGATCGACGTGTACAGTGGGCCAGTGAACGACGCGAAGCCTTCGCACAGGGAGACAATACACTGCACAGCGAGAAGGTAAACGTATGCTTCGGGGATTGGTGGTGAGTCCGCTTTGTCTAATTGATCGATGCTATGAAAGAGGCCTCAGGATAATCCGCGAGAATGTGAAATGGGGACTGTACCATTGGAGCTTCATGGCCGAGTTCTGCACGCTCAGACCAACGCCAGATCCAATTATTCCAACGACTCCTGACACGGTAGCACTGGCAGCCGTAGCAACCATTCCAGCAACATCCAGACCATAATTGGATCCCGACGGTGTAGCACTATCACCCGCATGAGAAATTCCGACCCCCATCATCTGCGCGCTCACTCCAAGTAGAGCAGGCTTCTCGGTAACGAGGCGCTTTAATGCAACTATCAAAGAGCTGAAGACCTTGGAGCCCGGTTGCTGCGCATCATAGCGATCCCATATGTTTCGGACAAGCTCGGCATCGCTACATACCCTGAAAAGAGACATTAATGCAAGCTTTAGAGCGTCAAGTTCAAGACATACCCTCTCATTATCTCCATAGCAAGGACCCTTGTCCATACTGGACGTGAGCCAGAATGGTCCGGATTCGTAACGTCGGACTCTTCTGAGATCATTCTGATGAGAAGCATTAGGAATACTTCTGCTTCCGTCTCTAGCTCGAACGAGAATTGCTTCAGGATCAAGAACACAACTCGTGTGCATCTGAGGGTCAACGGAAAGACGTGTCTGTCGGATAGAGTTTTCAGGATGAGTGGACAAAGGTGATGTTGCAGCAACATCAAAAGCTCCGAGTGCTGCGCCGAACATTAGAATGAACTAGCTGGATGTGACAGAGAAACTTGCCTTCCTGAACTGTTCGTGATAGTTCGTGAGTACACTCTCAATTAACTCCAGGGCGAAGGTCTTATGTAGGTAGTCGAGCTTCAAGAAATTGGGTTTCTCTGAATTTGCGAGTAGACAGAGATCTTCGAAGACCGAGAATGCATCTTTAGCACAAGGCCCCAACGCTTTGGTGCTACCGTCCGGAAGGGTCGCCTCAGACAGTTCCGGAGTGTCGTTGCTCTCTTGACGATCCTCGTTGACCATTTTTTCAAAGATAAACATGACCAATTGGCGCAGGGTGGCTGCTGCTGTTGAAGAGACTACCGCGATCCTGGAATCCTGCAGCTTAAAACACAGAAGTAATGCCTTTAACAGGTAATCAGATAGGTACCAGGAAGTATAGACAGAACGTACCTCTCCCAGCAGGTCTCCGTGTATCGAAGGAAAATTGGTGATCAAGGACACCAAGGTTTGCAGAATCCGAAGTTGAATGTCTACGCCTTGGCTCATGGCATCGGTCATCGTGGTTACGATGAGCGCGACAGCCGACTGTGGTACAGCCTTGAGGGCTATCAACCGCTGCAGCGACCCCAACGAGATGGCGACGACTTTTGCGTTCTTCGTTGCACATCCCATGAACACTGGACGAAGGAGATCATCTGACTGTGCACTGTCTGTGGGTGAATGATGAAGAAAGTGGGGCGCATTCGAATTGAATCACGTACCAGACGCCAAAGATGCTGTCGCTTGTTCTGGGGAAGATCTAAGTATCGCGAGCGACTTCTCTGCTGCCTTTGCGTGGACATAAGACTCGAGTACGTGGAATGAGTGCTTTCCATCGTACCTCGCGTATTTCTGGATGCTTTCTCCTGGACTCGCTGGCAAGGGACTTGTAGACGAAGGTATCAGTGGATGTTGGCGGGTCATCATTGTAAACACACCTGCAATTCAGTCACCAAGAAGGCTAGCGAACTCATCCCGTCCCAAGTCCTT
The DNA here is from genome assembly GCA_016628065.1 of Suillus lakei. Taxonomy (NCBI): domain Eukaryota; kingdom Fungi; phylum Basidiomycota; class Agaricomycetes; order Boletales; family Suillaceae; genus Suillus; species Suillus lakei. Next base: position 18,527 of record JABBWA010000383.1, read on the forward strand.
GCGTTATTCTGAACGAGATTTAGACGAGTTCCGAAATTCCAACAGCTCTTTGTCAATTATGGGGAACGCGGCCCAGCAGAAGATCAAGGGTTGAAACAAATTGTCAACTGAGGAGTCGAATGATGAATTTGTGTTTGCGAACGTGTATGGGCGCTTGTTGCTGCGATGAGCGCTGAGTGAGGATTTATACTTAGGTCCATCACCCGCAGTGCAGGCTTGTTACAGACTTGCTCCGGCATGCACCCGTGCGTCCTGAACCATCCACGTAATCGGTGGCTCTCGTGGATTCTCACTCAGATTACCTTTTGTCGAGAAGCGCATCCGAGCTTACAACCATCTTGCGAAATATGGGCAATCCAAGTCGTCCCTGATCCCAAACAAATCCTTTCCCTCTTGCACCACTTGTCACCTTCAGCGAGGTTTTCAGTCCTGAAGAAAAGAAACCTGTCGGTTACAAGCGTCATCGTTGATCATGGGGTCAACGAGAGTTTCAGGCATTGATAGTACCCATGCCTCTGGCCAACTTACTCGAGTTCGCCGGCAACTGTCTTATGGTCTGCAATGACTCTGCATTTCCGAGTTGCATGACCTGACACTTACGACCGCGGATGGTGAATACAATGCCGTAGACAAGTACTTGTTGTTGTTGGTGTTGTGACCGTCTGTCTTCGTTAGTCGCCCCAGGCGCTCAATGACGCTCATGCAATACAAACTCCGGGGTTCACATAGCATCATATATTCATGGAATCCTCGTGTAGGAGTGGATCTGAAGGTTTTTTGTGGGGAGAGCTCTGAAGTGTACGATTCCTTATCTTGGAGAAGTTCTTCAAGTCTCCTGTAGTGCGCCTACAGATTATTTTTTGTGCACCATTAAGAGGATCAGACTAGATGGCGGAAGCATAAATATGAAGTGACACAGGCAATGCAACATGCATCATCATTGATCGTAAGCCAGTGTATTGTATGAGCTCGACGATACGCTAATGGGTAATTACGGTGCTCACCCACCAAGTCCGCGACTCCATTTACTCAAAAATATGATTCACATGATGCCATTTATATACACTGTTGGTTCTAGTACCTACTGCCCCACACGCAATCCCTTGCGATGCGATGCCAATAGCAAACGATCCTGCACCCGTGATCAGATCTTCGTGAATCAAATCAGATTGCACCTATGACAGCTGCAGCAAAGGTTGAGTCACTCTACAGAATGACGGCAGGTTAGGTCACGTACCTAGAGTTGTAGACAATATTTGAAGTCCTTGAAGAATCGCCTTGGCACGGTTGCAAGTGCTATTTGGTCGCTCTGCTCTGAGATGTGCAATGGGCCACCGGGGTAGATACACATTTTGCATCAGTAAATAGTACACGAATGCTGGGACAAGAAATGGAGGTAAAAGTGGTCATTGCTGGGCATGAGAAGCCATGCCCTGCCCTCGCATCAACAACTACGGTCGTAGATGAACCATTGCCCATAGACACCCCAGAACTAAACGTGCGTCAGATAAAATTTAGGAGCGATAGCTCAATTGCACGTACACTCTTCACGCACGAGTCTGCACCAGAAAATTCCTGGTCTAGGAAGCGAGTAGGCGTCGTTGCACAGAACTCCTTATAGTCTGCGTGGACCGGCACGTTCATGAGATGTTGCTCAATGCGCTACAATAATAATCAAATCAAGTCCTAGACAACAATTCATCTACGTCTCACCCTCGTCTTCGATCCTTTAGCGGTGCATCCCTATGAGGTAGAGCGATGAGTTTAAGTGCAAAGTAAGATTATTAGCGTACCCGATCTTTATATCTGCTCCAGTAGGTCACGCAGTCTGGTTCGTCATAGTTGATGGTGAAGTGTCCGATCACCGTGCCTGAGCGCTATACCAAGTCAACCTTTATTATCAGGACTAACGAGAAACTTCAACCAACATCTTCGCATCTGGAGGGCCAGTTAGGGTGGTCATGGACAAACAGCGGAGTAGCCATGCAGACTTCCATCCAACGACGGTTCCAAAGGGAGACATTGAGTTCTGCTACGTACTCCCTTGTTGCATAAGTGGTGCAGAACCGAGATTCAATATTGGTCCAAACAACCTCGTCGACAGGCGTAGACGAGACGAATTGAACGATGGAAAACACCGCAAAAATGAGGGCAGCTACAATAATTGTGAGGAAGCAACATCCTGGGCCGTCGTTTCGTCGATGTCTTCCCGAAAGGAGACAATCGGTTTCATTGTACCTAAAGACGAATATCAACAGTTGCCCATCCTTTTGAGCCACACACATCGTGCCTGGAATGAATGCTAATCACCTCTTTTGAGTACCGGGGGGGATGCGTGAAGAATGGAAGCTTACACGGTCCGAGATACAGGGCTCGTTGGTACCACAATGTGAATCGAGGGCTGGTGGCCATAGCCATGTCCGTGATGCCTATAAGAATCATGACCATGTGTGTGTCCTTTATACGCGTGTCCTTGCGCAGTGGAGTGAGGATGGTCATGACGGAATTCTTGTGACGTTGAAGCATGTTGCTGGTACGGTGGAGGACTAAATCATATTGATGATTTCAACTCGATCTAGCTAGGACTCGGAATCGCAGCAGCAAATATGGGATCTCACCTGGTATAATGTGACATCGTATCTCTCAGATTCTTGCACTGAGGGATGAACACGGAGCTTATAGGGAGAGCTCAGTTAGTAGACGCCACTGCTGTGTGGCTTGCAGGTACTGGGTGACTTCCCGTAAGGTTTTACAGGCGATTTCCTCATGCATGCATGTTTTAGCCGAATAGCCGAGCTTGGTTTGGAAGGTAACGCCCGTTGCTCTCGCACGGTGCACCCGTCTGTAAATTTGCCAATCTGTGGAGGGTACGTAGGTACCCCTCTGTAAAAGTCTGTAAATTGTCGTAACGCACGAGATGTCTCACTCAGGTAATTTTCTTACTCTGTTTACATAGATGCGGCTCGCTCCTGGAACTCTCATCTGGCCATGATCAACTCTTGTTTGCTATCGTGGACTCCGCTCCTCACATGCACATGTCACATTCGACCTTATCTATCGTCTTCCATCTGCTCAAAATGAACTTTTCCGGCTCTCTCGGGACTGATTCTAACTTTTCTCGGACAAATATTCCTGCAAAATAGCTGAGCTGAGGAAGCGCAGTGTGAGCTCCAGTGCACCTGCAGCATCAAGGGAACGAGCTCCGATACGAGGCTCACCCCGGCTGGACACATCAGCAATGAGATGTGCCTCTTCGGCACCGAGAATGAGAAAACCAACAAGTACAGCTTGCAGTTGCAGCATCTCGTCGTTGGCAAATGCATACTGCATTAAAGTTTCAACTTTGTCCATGGCAGGGCTCAGATTATAGGGAAAATAGCTGTATCTATGTCTTACGGTTTATGTAAATACGGGTTCTGTCTGTCAATAAGCCGACGTCAACTGGTCAAACTTTTACAGACGTCCTTTTTTCTGTGTAAATTCTTATGGGAAGTCACCCAGTGTCTGCTCCTTAGGTGCGTATTTAATCTATGTCACTCAATTTTACACTCAATGGGGGACTCCTCACAGGAAGATGCAGCAGTCGTCATCTCACACCAATACCGCAGGAGATGATGTAGAGAAGTACCGAGTGGCCCTACAGCACTGCCCCCCTGGCCATTCTTCAAGATGTCGGTCCGCATGTCTCTATCATCTCGCCCTCAGCCTTGGGGAGAGATTCGGGCAGCGGGGCATCCAGTCTGACCTTGATGAGGCCATCGAGCTCCATCGTGCTGCACTGGAGCTCCGTCTCCCCAGTCATTCTCTTCGGGCATCATCTCTCGGCAATCTTGCCCTCAACCTTAAAGAGAGATTCAAGTGGCGGGGCATCCAGTCTGACCTTGACGAGGCCATCGACCTCCGCCGTGCTGCACTGGAGCTCCGTCCCCCCGGCCATTCTCTTCGGGCATCGTTTCTCAGCAATCTCGCCCTCAGCCTTGACGAGAGATTCCAGCAGCGGGGCATCCAGTCTGACCTTGATGAAGCCATCGAACTCCATCGTGCTGCACTACTCCTCTGTCCCCCGGGCCATTCAGTTGGATTCATCGCTCTCAACAGTCTTGCCAATGACCTGAGAGACAGATTCCGGCAGCAAGGCGTCCAGTCTGACCTTGATGAGGCCATCGAACTCCATCGCGCTGCACTGGAGCTGCGTCTCCCCAGTCATCCTCTTCGGGCATCGTCTCTCGGCAATCTCGCCGTCAGTCTTGAAGAGAGATTCCGGCAGCGAGGCGTCCAGTCTGACCTTGATGAGGCCATTGAACTCCATCGTGCTGCACTACTCTTCTGTCCCCCGGGTCATTCAGTTCGATCCATCGCTCTCAACAGTCTTGCCAATGGCCTTGGAGAGAGATTCCGGCAGCGAGGCGTTCAGTCTGACTTTGATGAGGCCATTGAACTCCATCGTGCTGCACTACTCCTCTGTCCCCCGGGTCATTCAGGTCGATCCATCGCTCTCAACAGTCTTGCCAATGGCCTTGGAGAGAGATTCCGGCAGCGAGGCGTTCAGTCTGACCTTGATAAGGCCATCAAACTCCATCGTGCTGCACTACTCCTCTGTCCCCCGGGTCATTCAGATCGATCCATCGCTCTCAACAATCTTGCCAATGACCTTAGAGACAGATTCCGGCAGCGAGGCGTCCAGTCTGACCTTGATGGGGCCATCGAGCTCCATCGTGCTGCACTGGAGCTGCGTCTCCCCGGTCATCCTCTTCGGGCATCGTCTCTCGGCAATCTCGCCGTCAGCCTTGGAGAGAGATTCCAGCAGCGGGGCGTTCAGTCTGACCTTGGTGAGGCCATTGAACTCCATTGTGCTGCACTACTCCTTTGTCCTCCCGGTCATTCAGATCGATCCTTCGCTCTCAACAGTCTTGCCAATGGCCTTGGAGAGAGATTCCGGCAGAGACGCGTTCAGTCTGACCTTGATAAGGCCATCGAACTCCATCGTGCTGCACTGGAACTGTGTCTCCCAGGTCATTCAGATCGATCTGTCGTTCTCAACAATCTTGCCAATGACCTTAGCGACAGATTTAAGCAGCGAGGCGTCCAGTCTGACCTTGATGAGGCCATCGAACTCCATCGCGCTGCACTGGAGCTGCGCCCCCCCGGTCATCCTCTTCGGGCATCGTCTCTCGGCAATCTCGCCCTCAGCCTTGGAGAGAGATTTCGGCAGCGAGGTGTTCAGTCTGACCTTGATGAGGCCATCGAACTCCATCGTGCTGCACTGGAGCTGTGTCTTCCCGATCATCCTCTTCGATTCATGTCTCTCGGCAAGCTCGGCAATGGCCTTGGAGAGAGATTCCGGCAGCGAGGTGTTCAGTCTGACCTTGATGAGGCCGTCGAACTCCTTCGTGCTGCACTACTCCTCTGTCCCCCCGATCATTCAGTTCGATCCGTCGCTCTCAGCAGTCTTGCCAATGTTCTTGGAGACAGATTTGAGAAACGGGGTGTCCAGTCTGACCTGGATGAAGCATTTAGCATATATTTGCAACTCTCCCACTTATTAAATGCGGCGTCTCGCACAGATCTTAGTGTTGCCAAGTCATGGGCTGCCTCCGCAGAAAACCTCAAGCACGACTCCGCATTACTTGCCTATAAGACTGCATTGAAATTCCTAGACCAGCATCTTGCTCTTCTATCGTCTTCTTCGCGTCATTTCGACGTCATCAAAGAGGCCGTTTCCTTCCTTGCTACAGATGCGTTTTCGTGTAGTGTTCGTCATGGTGCGCTGACGACTGCCGTGGAACTGGTGGAGCAAGGCCGCGCAGTGTTCTGGGCCCAGTTGGCACGCTTCAGCACACCACTCGATGAACTTTCTGTTTCAGGTGACACCGGCGCGGCCTTGGCAGAAGAGTTCAAACGGTTGAGCTTTCGCCTTCGTAACGCATTCGATCAGTCTACTGAAGATCAGTCTCTGCAAATCCGGCAACTGACCGTGCAATGGGGTGGGGTCGTCTCACACATCCGCAAGCTCCGTGGCTTTTCTCGGTTTCTCCTTCCTCCCCTTTTCTCCGACCTACAGAAGGTGGCCGAAGAAGGTCCGGTGATCATCGTCAATGCTAGTCGGTACAGCTGCGACGCCTTGATTATCTTGAATGCTCAAGATCCTGTCCACGTTCCACTTGATACCGTACAAGCCGATGTCTCCGAACTGTCCTCCGAGTTTCAGCTCCTTTCAGAACAATTCGGTTGTTCTGATCATCATCACAAGCTTGTCGGCATCCTCCGCCAGCTATGGGATTACGTTGTTCACCCCATAGTCCAAGCCCTTGAGGAATCAAAAATTCTCCCTGGCTCGCGTATCTGGTGGTGTCCCACCGCTGAATTCACACTGCTTCCTCTACACGCAGCAGGACCCTACGAGAAGAAGAAAGACAATTTGTCTAATATTTACATCTCCTCTTACACCCCCACTTTGGCGACACTCGTTCATGCGAGACAGCGGGTTTCGCGGGATGCGTCCACGCAATGTTTTGTTGCCATTGGTCAAGCGAACCCGGACGGAGGGAAGGGACTCCGATGTGTCACTCCTGAGTTAGATGTCGTAGCTCAGCGTCTCAAATCCGTCGTTTTGTCTTTCACATTACTTGAGGACAGCGATGCAACAGTACATAGTGCACTCGAGGCACTAAACCATACTCAGTGGCTCCATCTCGCCTGCCATGGAATGCCAGATCGAAAACAACCGTTCGAGTCTTCCTTCGCAATGCGCGACGGGCCATTGATGATCAAGGATATCATCCGATCAAACTGGCAGGATCCGGAGTTTGCATTTTTGTCAGCTTGCCACACTACCGTGGGCGATGAGAAGAGTCCCGATGAGTCGATCCATCTCGCTGCGGCGATGCAATTCTCCGGATTTCGCAGTGTCATAGGTTCCATGTGGTCTGTCGACGACGAGGTTGCACGCCAGGTCGTGTCTGCTTTTTATGGCCGCCTGGTTGATAGTTCAGGGAGATTGGACTGCACACGGGCTGCGGTAGCATTGCACAAGGCCATGAAATCGTTGCGCAAGAAGATTACATTAGAACAGCAGATTGTATTTGTTCACATAGGTGTCTAGTTTGATGGGCCGTAATATTGTCGTATTTCATTCAGTCATCCTGTCGACTTGCTTTCATCTCGCTGTCCCTCTCATCATTTTTGTATTAACTGCATTGTTTTTTTGCTTGTCACTAGTTTTGTTGTTGTATATCGCGTACTGCTGTTGATCGAATGGGATTCCACTCAGACATTGATTGCGTATCAGTGGTGCCACGACCTATGGTTATATTTCCAGGACATGGCGAGTGACGACCAGCTTCGTGGAAACATCTCAAGATCGAAAGAGGGAAAGTAGAAGATGACGAACTCTGCAGTCTCCCGGCGTGGTGAACGACCAAGGAGTGTGTTACACCCTCAACGGTCTGCAAAGTGCATCTTCAGGCTCTGGAATGACCGTGAACAATGACAACGTCTTTGATAAAGCCGCCGTTGAGATTCATAAGAACAGCGGCGCGCTACCAACGACAAAAAATATAGGACGTAGGCTCATCATAATCAAAATCATGGGATGCGCACTTGTAGCTCGTCGCTCGCTCTCTCTGTCCCTGCGGAGCCTTGTCATCGGGGTCGGTTATGCGCATTTCGCAGTCGCGCGCAGGGCCATCGCACCCTGCGTATGATCTTACCATCTTCGAGGTCCACGAGATGCATATCGCGACCGTACACACGTGGCCCAAGCCGAAGTACTGAGGTCTACGGGATCATTGAAGACACCCGACACTAACACAATATGAGTTAAACGGCCTCGCAGTAGGTCAAGAATAACTTAGCGAGTCCAAGTCATAATCCAGGTAAAAATACGAACCGGTCTTTGTGAGCTTCCCAAGGATGGCAATAAAATGGACTGCGCAGTCTTCCAAATGGCAGTCCCCCGTATGCTATTATCATACTGAATTGGAGAGAACTCAAATGCCCCGATGAGTTCAAACCTCTTCTCTAAGTCCCCAGTGAGTTTTGCAAGGCAGATGTTGGGAATTGGAGGTAGTGTTGACGGATTTCTCGTCAATCACTGGACGAGAGGAAACGGAGAGGGTCAGGCAGGATAGCGGAAGTGACGCGAATTTCGGAAGGCCATATACAACGAGGGCGCAACGTAGTCGCAGCCAGCCATTGTAAGAATCGGTGGCACCAGACAGTTAAGCCTTCGCGAGTCAAACTGGCACAAGTCACGAACGTTGAACCTCGGCCTATATAAGTAGAGAAACAGACTACTACACGTCCAGAAATAATGTTGAGAAATACTTCTTCACGCCTTCTGCAGTTCAATTCAGTGTACTTACCATGACAAGGAAGAGATCATGTTAGTCACAATCATGCCGCACATCTAGTCGCTAAATCGAGTCACCGTTAGGTTGGCCTGAGCATCCGAGTCACGATCTAACTTGAAGGTCCACTGACCGTGTGGCAAAGACAATTAGATCCTGATTCTCGGTGTTCGATCTGATTGATTAGATATAAATTCCCTGTAAAGAACAATGCCATTGCGTGACAGAATGATGGAAGCCCCAATAACCTGATGGCCATACACCTAGGTCCTACACGCAGTACAGTTTGGAACAGAAGCCTCGAAGCTTCAGTGCTGCCAGATTGGAATAGTAAGGGTCACGTGAACGCGTACGCGTAAGGACGACCACAGGACAACAACCGCTAGCGGCCACATCAATACTACCACAAGTCCACAATGCAATCATACTCCGCGACCGCTGTTCGCCACATTGGCTGACCAGATAAAAGGGAACCGGTTCGTTCTTTTCTAACAACCACCATCTTTCCCACCTCACCTGTGAGCATTAACACCCAGTTGCGTGTCAACTTTAACTGCCATGTCCCCTGGCGAAGCACAACCTGACCAGCCAAACTTGTCATCTACTCCGCCATGCGCTAATCTATCATCTCATGTTTCTAACCTCAAATCCACTCCACTCAGCCGTGGGACTTCCGCTGCCAGTGACCACATTGGCCTGATCGGCGCCAAGTGATTTTTTTTCCTGTCATGTTTGATTGCCACCTAACGTTAATGCAAGAATTAATGAAATCCACCCATGGATTGAGCGTGTCATCGGGAAAACTAAGACATGCAATGTCGACGTGATGCTAGGAGACCTCCTGCAGCGTGCTTCTAACAATCCAAAGACTCCACAGCCCGATCTACTGGACAAGTGTCTCGAGGCCGTTCTAAAGGTTTGCAACGGGAAATTTTCCACTAAGGAAAGAGAACCCGGCAAGATATTTCATTCTTCTCAAGTCGCACAAAGCCTTAGGGATTAGTGAGTCCTCTTTCGCTGTTTGGGCGAATGTCCCGCTCATAATGATCGCAAGCTCGTTGTCGATGATTGAACCCAGGTCCTATGCGTCATTCATCAAGGCGACCAATACCGCGCTGGCTTGTCTTGAAGAGATCCCTGTTGAGGGAACGCGTGCTGCTTCACGCGACCTGGAAATGATCTGTCAGCGCAATGATATGCCTATATACCAAACGCACCAGACTGAGCAATCGAAACGGATGCCCGACGTCTTCATCCTTCCTTCGAAAAGCTCGAAGGAGGCGTTCCCAGAAGTAAAAGACCCACCCTGGGATCACAGGGTCCAGAATGCAGCGGAAAAACCGAAAGGGAAGCGAATCTTTTGGAAAGATGTGCTTGCTTCGATCGAATTCAAGAGAACCCCAAATTTTCAGCTGAAGGGGCCTGAGGTTTTGTATAAAGTGACACACTATGAACCTACCGTTCCAGAATATCGGAAGGTGCCATGGCGGGAGCGTATCTGCCGGCCCCTACGACTGGAGTGTCAGTTTTGCAGACCCAAGCCGAACAATCCGCACCCGACCTTCCACGTAAGCAATGCATTTGAGATTCAGAGCTCAAACTAAATCAGCACAGCCCCGCGCCGTTCTAACCGTGACGATGTGGTTAAGAACACTACCGGGAGCTCCAAGCGCAAGGCTGAGGATGATGGAGAATCCGCCGCCAAGCGAGCCAAGACCACCGACGTGCTAGATGTGACTGTCCAGACAGGACTCTACGCTGCTGAAATGTTTGCAGCAAATATTGCAGTCACTCATCTCCTCAATCTGATCATCGTCGGTGCGTTTTGTTTTGTTCGTCCAATGCTTGCGTTCTTACGTTTGCTTGTGTAGATACCATCGTCTGGATCTGGTATTATGATCGACAGGGGATTATTCAAAGCTCGGGCATCGACTTCATGAAGGATCTCCCCCGATTCATGGTACTGTTATACGCATTACAACGTTTCAACCTTGGCGACTGGGGTCGGAACACAGGAGTTCGATGAAGTTGTGGAGCAGGGCGTGCACAAAACCACACTTGATGGCGTGGTTGTGAAGGATGGCGTGCACGAAACCGAACTTGGTGGCGTGGATCTCGTGATTCACACCGACTCCGAAGAGAGAGTGACTCACTACGGGTTACAAGGACGCGCAACCAACGTGTTCCCCGTCACTAGCGACAAGCTCTGCACTGAATTTCCAGATTCTCAGAAAGATGGGATGGTGGCCAAAATCTTTTGGGCAGAAGAGGACCGCATTAGCGAGCCCGAAATCTTGAAAAAGGTTCATGAGATTGCCGCCAAGGAATCGGACGTCAAGGGCCATGTTCCTCAGCTGCTTTGGTACTGCAGGTTCCCCAATCCGACCCGCACTGTACGAGAAGCGCTTGGGATTCCAGAAGCGAGGAAGGGTAGCCGCGTGCTCTACATTCTCGTGTTCCGCAAGCTCGACCCCATCACGGCGCTCTATGGCATAGAATTGTTCGACGTTTGGCATCAATGTATCTTATGTATGTGGCTCGTCGCATTTTATGAAACTCTCCGCTGAAATAGCGTGTTCAGGTCATATTGCTCTCTGGAAGGGAGGAGTCTATCATTTGGACATCAGCCCTGGCAACCTGATGTGCTACAAGAAAGAAGGCCGCTGGATCGGGGTCTTAAATGACTACGATCTATCGTCGTTAAACATTAACGCGGGTCCTACTGGCAATGAGCGCACTGGCACAGTGCCGTTCATGGCGCTTGATCTCCTCAACCCTGAGGGTCAACGAGGCGAAGTCGCACACTTGTATCGTCATGATCTTGAGTCATTCGTGTGGGTTCTCGTGTGGGTTTGTCTTCGCTACAAGAATGGAGTTCTGCTGGCCGCGCCATCTCGCCTCCTCGACGAATGGGCAACTCTAGACCCTGTGACATGTGGCGCGATGAAGAGCATGTTTCTGGATCGTTTTGTGTATTTCGAGCGGGACTGGATGGATCCCCAGATTTGGATGTTGGTGGAGGACTCTTTGGAAGTGCTTGACAACGATAAACAACGTCAAAAGAAGAACATAATTGCCCAAGTACGGAAAGCAAGGAAAGTCATACGCACGGACGCCGAGGAACAGGAAGAAGAGAAAGAGACAGGCAAATATGATTTATTCCGTGCGCTCACGACTACGGAGGCCTGGAAGAGGTGCACTACGCTGCGCTTACCTTCCTGAATCATAACCGTTGTTCAATAGTTTGACCAATACAATCACGCAGTGACCAGTCTCTTACGTTCGAGAGGACCGCAGTATGAGAAAGGAAGTGATTATCCTCGTGTGAATGGATCGGTTTGGAAGTCGAGATTACACTACCGTGGGCGATGCGATGAGTCCTGATGAGTCAGTCCATCTTGCTGCAGCTATGCAATTCTCTGGATTTCGCAGTGTGATTGGCTCCATGTGGTCTGTGTCGAATAATGATCGATGAGGTTGTGCGCCAGGTTGCGTCTGCTTTTTATGGCTACCCGGTTGACGGTTCAGGGAGATTGGACTGCACACCGGCTGCGATAGTGTTGCACAAGGCTGTGAAGTCGTTGCGCAAGAAGGTTCCACTAGAACAGCAGATCATATTTGTTCACATATCTGAATTGTTGTATTTCCTACTATTATCCAATACTTTCAAATATTTCCCTGCTGAGTTATTTGATATCATACCTGTACAATACTTATGGCGTTACATTGTAAACTAGTGCTACATACACCGTTCCGTTGAATGCAATGCATCTGATTTACCCCTACATCCTCTGGGTTCTTAGTCAATCACGGCCCTAGTATATATATCCAGTACGGTGTTCGGTGGTGTCACAGCTTGAGCATGGTACATGACCGCAATTCACCATGAACTACCCCATGGTGATATTAACTTTCCTTTGGTACTGACCGATCATGACGTGTAGACACCAGCACGCTGATCACACGAATTCCCTGTTGGCGTCGCTCGAATCGTCTCAATCAATCGGGTTCATGCTTAATTATGATAAGTATCAGTGGCAATCACCTGGTGATAATAACATATAATCTATCGGTTCAACACTAGGGCATTTTTACAGAAGACACTACAAGAATACGACGTCAGAGCAAGGTCGACTATATAGTAATATACATAGAGTATGTATGCAGTAAATCATAGGGAAAATAAATCCGTATCAAACTTCTGACCGTGTCATCTGCAGTCTTAAAGACCACGAGCTTCGAGACGGCTGCGGAAGATCTTCTGGAATTGAGGGACATGATCAAAGTCCATGAGAGTGTAATGTTGTCCAGGGACGTCGGTGTATGAGGCCTGGTCACGGCTGAAGCCGTCCCAAGGCTTGAGTTGCTTGTTGAGCCAATCAGCCTTGGTTCCCTTCAGGGGGATGGCGTAGAAGACATCAAGAGCAGCTTGACGCGGTTGTCAGTGAGAGAATACTACTACAGGACCAAGGACACTCACAGACTGAGCCAGCCGGGTTGTACTCCTTGCCGCATTCAATTAGTGAACCAGCAATGTCTACCCAATGGTCAAGCTTCTCCTGCGAGAGCTGGAGTTCGATAAGACGTTCGGGGGGGGGATAGTTTCCAGACGACCTCCAGTTGTTCCTTTCGCGAGAGAGGTCTCAGGGTGGGCGCGAGGTCATTGGCGTCTTGCTTCGACACAAGACCAAGGAAATATGATAGGTTAAGCATACCACCAGTCCAGTCGATCTCGTGCATGCGGTCAGCGATGTGAGGGGGGATGTTGATGAGACCGACGAATTTAACTTCATCGCCCATGCCCTCGAGGCGCTTAGCGACCTCGAAAGCGACGACACCACCGTAACTATAACCAGAAATGGCATAAGGGCCGATGGGTTGAGTCCTCTTCACTGCAGCAGCGTAGGTGGACACCATTTCGTCTATGGAGGTAAAGAAGGGGTGACCTGGCTCGAAGCCGCGAGCCCGAAGAGCATAGAATGGACGGTCGTGGTGGAAGTACTTGGCGAGGTTTACAAAAATGAGAACCTCTCCGACACCGGGGTGAACGAAGAAGATGGGTGTCTTGTAAACATATGCTTCGGGGATTGGTGGTGAGTCCGCTTTGTCTAATTGATCGATGCCAGTTAGAGAAGAGGGCTCAAGATGATCCGCGAGAATGTGAAATGGGGACTGTACCATTGGAGCTTCATGACCGAGTTCTGCACACTCAGACCAATACCAGACCCAGTCATGCCAACGACTCCTGACACGGTAGCACTGGCAGCCGTAGCAACCATTCCAGCAACATCCAGACCGTAATTGGATCCCGACGGTGTGGCACTATCACCCGCATGAGAAATTCTGACCCCCATCATCTGCGCGCTCACTCCGAGTAGTGCAGGTTTCTCGGTAACGAGGCATTTTAATGCAACTATAAGAGACCGAAGACCTTGAAGCCCGGCTGCTGCGCATCATAGCGATCCCATATGTTTCGGACAAGCTCGGCATCGCTACATACTCTGAAGGGGGACATTAATGAAAACTTTAGGGTGTCAAGTTCAAGACATACCCTCTCATTATCTCCATAGCAAGGACCCTTGTCCATACTGGACGTGAGCCAGAATGGTCTGGATTCGTAACATCAGATCCTTCTGAGATCATTCTGATGAGAAGCACTAGGAATACTTCTGCTTCCATCTCTAGCTCGAATGAGAACTACTTCAAGATCAAGAACACAACTCATGTGCATCTGAGGGTCAACGGAAAGATGTGTCTGTCAGACAGAGTTTTCAGGATGAGTGGACAAAGGTGGTGTTGCAGCAACAGCGCCGAACATTAGAATGAACTAGCTGAATGTGACAGATAAACTTGCCTTCCTGAACTGTTCGTGATAGTTGGTGGGTGCACTCTCAATTAACTCCAAGGCGAAGGTCTTATGTAGGTAGTCCTCCTGGACTCGCTGGTAAGGGACTTGTAGACGAAGGCATAAGTGGATGTTGGCGGGTTATCATTGTAAACACACCTGCAATTCAGTCACCAAGAAGGCTAGCGAACTCATCCCGTCCCAAGTCCTTGCGTTATTCTGTACGAGATTTAGACCAGTTCCGAAATTCCAACAGCTCTTTGGGGAACGCGGCCCAGCAGAAGATTGAGGATTGGAACAACTGAGTCGAATGATGAATTTGTGTTTGCGAACGTGTATGGGCGCTTGTTGCTGCAATGAGCGCTGAATGAGGTTTATACTTAGGTCCATCATCCGCAGTGCAGGCTACTTGCTCCAGCATGCAATACCCGTACGTTCAAGTCTTCTCCTAAATCAAACATTGGCCACAAACGTGGACTCATCCCAATTGCCAACTTATCATAACTTGGAGCGGTTGAGGCTGGCTATGGCGATACCTCTAAACCAGTTGAACCCTACATAATGGGCGATGGCCCCTCTCCTTGTGGATCCTCACTCAGATCACCCCTTGTCGAGAAGCGCATCCGAACTCACAACCATCTTGCGAAATATTGGTCAATCCAAGTTGTCCCTCTCCGTCATCCATGATCCTAAACAAATACATCCCCTTTTGCACCACTGATCACACTCAACGAGGGTTTCAGTCCTGAAGAAAAGAAATCTATGTCGGTTGCAAGCATCAACGAGACTCTTCAGGCATTGATAGTACCCATGCCTCTGGCCAAGTTACTCGAATTCGCCGCAGTACTAGATTCAAGGTGGATGCCATCTCGAGTTGAACTCCGAGTTGGCCGTCGGCACTTGCCGATTTGCTCGCACACTTTCTCCTCATTCCCTGCCCAATCTTCTGTGATGAACTCTGCAGTTGGTTCTGTGCGTATTCACCATGATCTGATTCGATGTTATACTCATCAGTGACACACTGAACTGCATTGAGCTGGGGCTTTTGTACCGTGTATTTTCATGCGCACTGCGTTCTTGGCAGTATTACATGACAGACGACGTGGAGCAGTATCGAGTGGCGTTGCAGGAGTGTCCCCCCGGCCATCGTCATCGAGCCACGTCCCTTCACAATCTCGCCAACAGGCTTCAACAGAGATTCAACAGCAGCGCATCCCATCAGACTTGGATGAGGCCATCGAGCTCCATCGAGCTGCACTGGTGCTTCATCCCCCTGGTCATCATCTTCGACGTTTCTCTCTCAATACTTTGTATTAGCCTTCATGACAGATTCGAGCAGCAGGGTGTCCTGTCTGACATAGACGAGGCCATTGAGCTTCATCGGGCTGCATTGGCACTCCATTCTCCTAACGATTCAGATCGTTCCTGGTCTCTGAATGACCTTGCAACCAGCCTTCGAGAAGATTCAAACAGCAGGGTGCCCTATCTGATCTAGATGAGGCAATTGATCTGCAACGAGCTGCGCAAGCGCTCTGTTCGCCTGGCCATTCCCTTCACTCCATTTTGCTCAACAACATTGCCCTCACCCTTCGGGACAGATATCAGCAGCGGGGTATGCTGTCTGACTTGGATGAGGCCATCGAGCTTCATCGTGCCGCACTGGCACTTCGTCCCTTTGGCCATTCATATCGGTCTTCGTCTCTCAGCCACCTTGCCATCAGCCTCGTAGACAGATTTGAGCAGCGGGGCGCCCTATCTGACCTAGATGAGGCCATCGAACTTCATCGTGCTGCACTGACGCTTCGTGGCCCTGGCCATCATGATCGATCCTCGTCCCTCAACAATCTTGCCATCAGCCTTCGAGACAGATTCAATCAGCAGGGCGCCCAGTCTGATCTTAATGAGTCCATTGAGCATCATCGAGCTGCACTGGTGCTCCGTCCTCCTGGCCATTCTAATCGACTAGTATCTCTCAATAACCTCGCCATTAGCCTTCAAGACAGATTCCGCCAGCAGGGCATCTCCTCTGACCTAAACGAGGCCATTGAGCTCCATCGGGAATCACTGGCACTCCGTTCCCCCAACCATACCAATCGATCATCGGCTCTCAACAACCTTGCCGCCAGTCTCCGAGTCAGGTTCGAGCAGCGTGGTGTGTCATCTGACCTAGATGAGGCCATTGAGCTCCATCGGGCTGCATTAATCCTCTGTCCTCCTGGCCATTATGATCGATCCTCGTCTCTCAATAACCTTGCTATCAGCCTCCAAGACATATTGAGCAGCGGGGCGTGCAGTCAAACCTAGACGAGGCCATTGAGCTTCATCGGGCTGCACTGGTACTTCGTCCCCCATGGTCATGTTGATCATTCCATGTCTCTCAACAACCTTGCCAGCGCCCTTACAAATAGATTTGAGGAGCGGAGCGCCCTGTCTGACCTAGATGAAACTGTCGAGCTCCATCGAGCTGCACTGGCCGTTTGCTCCCCTGGCCATTCTGACAAAGCTGCGGCTCTAGCCAATCTTGCTGTCAGTCTTCAGGACAGATATGAGCTGCGTGGCATCCAGTCAGACATGGATGAGGCCATCGAGCTCCATCGAGCTGCGCTGGCGCTCCGTCCCTCTGATAATTCTGCTCGGGCCGGGTCTCTCAACAACCTTGCCATCGCTCTTGCAGACAGATTTGAGCAGCGGGGCTCACTGGCTGACCTCGATGAGGCCATTGAGCACCATCGGGTTCGCTGGCGCTCTACCCCCCTGGCCATTCTCTCCGATCTACAGCTCTCCACAACCTTGCATACAACCTTCGACACAGATTCTAGCATCAGGGCGTCCTGTCTGACTTGGATGAGTCTGTTGAACTCCATCGAGCCGCATTGGTGCTCCGTCCCCCTGGCCATTCTGTTCGATCCTCGTCTCTCAATGGCCTCGCTTCCAGCCTTCACAACAGATTCCAGCAACAGGGTGTCTTGTATGACCTAGATGAGTCCATCGAGCTTTATCGAGCTGCGCTGGCGCTCCGTCCCTTGGTCATTCCCGTCGATCCTCTACTATCGATGACCTTGCAATAAGCCTTCAAGATAGGTTCCCACGCAGTTTCTCGTAATGATTTTCGTGCTGCTACATCATGGGCAGCCTCCGCAGAGAAACTGAACCATGACTCTGCACTGGTTGCTTATCAGACCGCATTGAAATTCCTGGATCAGCACGTTGCTGTTTTGTCTTCTTCCTCACGCCATTTTGATTTGATCAGGGAAGCGACGTCATCACTCGCAATGGACGCTTTCTCATGCAGTGTTCGTCATGGCGCTTTGACGACTGCTGTAGAACTGGTGGAGCAAGGCCGCGCGGGTTTTGGACTCAGTTGGCACGCTTTCGCACTCCCCTCGATGAACTTTCGGCCTCGGGTGCCACTGGCGACACTTTGGCTGAAGAGTTTAGGCGACTCAGCTTTAGCCTTCGTAAAGCACTGGATGCTTCTACTGATGACCAGTCCCCACAAATCCGACAACTAACCATCCAATGGGAGGACGTCATCTCCCGCATCCGCATGATGCCGGACTTTTCCCGTTTCTCCTGCCTCCCTGTTCTCCGACCTACAGAAGGCGGCAGAAGACGGTCCGGTCATTATTGTTAATGCAAGCCAGTATGGCTGTGATGCCTTGATTATCCATATTGCGGAAGATCCTGTCCATGTCCCGCTGGATATCACGCGAGCTGAAGTGTCCGACTTATCCTCCGAGTTTCAGTCACTCGCAGAGAAATTCGGATCTTCCGATCATCTACACAAACTTGCCAGTATCCTCCGCAAGCTTTGGCATGATGTTGTTGACCCCGTAGTCCAAGCTCTTACGGAGTCTCAAGTTCGCCGTAACTCGCGTATTTGGTGGTGTCCCACTGCTGAGTTCACGCTGCTTTTCATGCAGCGGGACCCTACGAGAAGAAGAAAGAGAATTTGTTCACATTTACATCTCCTTACACCCCCACTTTAGCGACTCTCATTCGTGCGAGACAGCAGGTTTATCGAGATGTGTCCTCGCAGCATTTTGTTGCCATTGGTCAAGGAAACCCGGATAAAGGGAGGGAACTCAAATGTGTTGCTCCTGAGCTAGCCGTCGTCTCTCAGCACGTCGCGCCTGTTGCGTCTTTCACGCCACTTGCAGACAGCTATGCCACGGTACAGGGAGCATCCGATGCATTGAGCCAGACTCAATGGCTTCACCTGGCCTGCCACGGAATGCCGAATCGACAACAACCATTTGTCTTCTTTCGCAATGCGTGACGGGCCTTTGACGATTAGGGAGATCATCCGATCTCGTTGGCACAATCCAGAGTTTGCATTTTTGTCGGCTTGCCACACACTGTGGGCGATAAGACGAGCCCGATGAGGCGATCCATCTCGCTGCAGCTATGCAATTCTCCGGATTTCGCAGTGTGATAGGTTCTATGTGGTCTGTGGACGATGAGGTCGCACGCCAGGTTGTGTCTGCTTTTTACGGCAACATGGTTGATGGTTCAGGGAGATTGGATTGCACACGAGCTGCAGTAGCGCTGCACAAGGCTGTGAAGATAGTGCGGAAGAAGATTTCACTGGAACAGCAAATTGTATTTGTTCATATAGGTGTCTAGCTGGAGACTCATTCGCTATATTGTTGCATATGCTGCAAGTAATCCATGTCTCTTGTTGTTAACGATCCAGATCAACGGACTCTGACTCTGAAATGGCCTCGAGTTTCTCGTTGTTGACTGCAGGCCAATTTCAACATCGTTGTCAAATTCACGTTTCCAGCTCTCACGTTCAAACTTTTATGCACTATCTCCTACGCTATCACAGGGTAGCAATCATCCTGATGCCATCTTGATGTGTGGTGGCAACTGAGCGATGCCTGGGACACCCTGGCGTCGCTTGGTGGTTCATCATGACGAGGTAATGACGTGAAACGTAGAACATACTCGACATGCATTCCGGCTTTGACGCCCAACTTCTTATCGTCAGTCAAGGGTCCAGGGCAGGATGATACGGGCAAGACATGCTCAGTTCTGTACGAGTACACTGGGGTACGCCATCCCCTGCCTCCTTTTGAGGCAAGCAGTCCGTGTTCGCAACCCAGACTAACAGGGTGATAAACAAACGACTTCATAATCCATCCATTGCGATGATATGCGATCCTGCACTCGTGATCAGATGCTCCTGAATCAAATCAGATCGCACCGCTGCGGCAAAGGTTGGGTCACTCCCCAAAATGACCGCAGGTAAGGTCACGTACTGAGAGTTGCAGATGATTTTTGAAGTTCTTGAGGAATCGCATCGGCATGTTTGCAAGCGTTGTTCAGTCGCTCTGTTCTGAAATGTGCAACGGGCCGCGAGGGCAGATACGCATTTGCATCAGTAAATAGTACATGAATGCTGGGACAAGAAATGGAGGTAAAAGAAAGTGGACATTGGGGTATGAGAAGCCATGCTTCCCTCGCATCAACAACTACGGTCGTAGATGAACCATTGCCCATAGACACCCCAGATCTATGGGTATGTCAGCCGACCAATCAATAAGATGTAGGAGCGATAGCCTAGATACGTACACTATTCAAGCACGAGTCTGCACCAGAAAATTGCTGGTCTAGGAAGCGAGCAGGCGTCGTTGCACAGACTCCTTATAGTCTGTGTTGGACGGCACGTTCATAAGATGTTGCTCGATATGCTACAATAATAATCAAATCAAGTTCCAGGAAATAGTGCATCCGCATCTCACCCTCGTCTTCGAGCCTTTAGCGGTACATCCCTATGGGATAGAGCGGTGAGTTTAAGTGCAAATTAAGATAATTAGCTTACCCAATCTCTATATCGCTCCAGTAGGTGACGCAGTCTGGTTCGTCATAGTTGAGGGCGAAACGTCCGACCACCGTGCCTGAGCGCTATATCAAGTCAATGTTTGTTACCAGGACTAACAAGAACTTCGACCAACATCTTCGCATCTGTAGGGCAAGTTACGGTGGCCATGGACAAACAGCGGAGTAGCCATGCATACTTCCATCAATGGTGGTTCCAAAGGGAGACGTTGATTTCTGCTACGTACTCCCTTGTTGCATAAGTGGTGCAGGAACGAGATTCAAGATTGGTCCAAACAGCCCCGCCGACTGGCATAGACGAGACGAATGAACGATGGAAACACCGCGAAAATGAGGGCAGCTACGATAATTGTAAGGAAGCAACATCCTGGGCCGTCGTTTCGTCGACGTCTTCCCGAAAGGAGATGATCGGTTTCATTGTACCTAAGACGAGTATCAACAGCTGCCCTTGCTTTTGAGCCACATACATCGTGCTGGATGAATGCTAAAACCTCTATTGAGTACCGAAAGAGATGTGTGAAGAATGGAAGCTTACACGGTCCGAGATACAGGGCTCGTTGGTGCCGCGATAGGGGTCGAGGGCTGGTGGCCGTGGCCATGTCCGTGATGCCTATAAGAACCATGACCACGTGTGTATCCTTTATGTCTGTGTCCTGGCGCAGTGGTGGTGTGAGGATGGTCATGACGGATGCTTGTGACGTCGAAGCATATTGCTGGTATGGAGGAGGAGGACTAAATCATATTGATGATTTCAACTAGATCTAGGAATCGCAGCAGCATATTCGGAATCTCACCTGCATAATGTGACATCGTATCTCTCGGAGTTTTGCAGGATTAACACGAAGCTAGAGAGAGCTCAGTTAGACGCCATGCTGTGTGGCTTGCAGGTCTTTACACATCGGGGTTGTGATATTTAAGACAGGTTTGAATGTCGTGCGAAATGACAAGATATACTTAAATTTAGGTTGTCGTCTAAGCAGAATTGAATTTTCAATATTAATTAGATCTTGTGCGACACGCGAAACTAAAGCATTAGCAAATATTTGTTGCCGGCCGAATGTCAACGACAATAAAAAATATAAATGTATATTTAATGCTTGCCTAAACTTCAAAATAAACTTCACGTTTATACTCGAAAAAACTTCAAGCATCGCACGTGACTGAATACCTGCTACTGTATGAAGTTTAGACCGCCACTTAGATGGGCGTCAAAATTGAAATACCCCCTGATGATAAAATGTGAAGATAAAACTTCAAGTTTTATCTTCAGATTAAATAGATCGCCCATCATCACCCATCATCGCCCACTCACGATGCGAGCGCCCACATCAGAGTAATCACAGTAGTCATAACTGTAGAAAGTATGTAGAAAGTCTGATTTTTGTATTTACACATGTAAAGATAGATTAAGAATATTCAATCACGGATAGAGATAGTACAAACTACAGTATTACTCGAAACCGCCCATCGAGCAAAGTGACCAACAACCCAAGATACCTTTACATTTTCCAAGTGGGTACTGAAGCTTGACGAGTACATTTTTGCGGGGAAAGAGGATATATAGTGAATGGATCCACAGTTTGAGCATGACAATCCAGCGGGACGAGTTTTTGTACAGCAAACGTTAGTTCACTGCAGGCGTGGCATAGATTGTCAAATGCTGCCGGGGACAGGAGATGATAGTCGGTCCCCGAGGATAAAAAAAAACTTGACTATTTCCGACATGAGTAGAGGCCCTGTGTAGATAAGGCCGTTAAACTTTAGTTGCGCGCCATAGTATGGCTGGTGTCGTTTGATTAGTGCATACAAGTCTTCAGGTACAGCAACAGCGCTAGCGGAGGGGAGAAGCCTGTACACTGTCGTCCAAAGGATCCTCGGCAAGTTCTTCTCTGAGACTTGTAGCGCTCTTGGGAGGACATCTTGTTGAACAGAATTTTGCACTCTTGAATAGCTGGTGGACAATCCCGGTCGACTAAGCCAACAGCGAAGTTTTGAAGTCTTGATGAAAGAATATAACATGGTAGCTTCCAACTCGCCTTGAAAAATCAGTTTTGCTACTGTATATAAGTGACTGCAAACACACCAATCTTGTGATTTACTGGAAGACGCTGAAGTATTCCGATTAAATGTTCGAAAGGAAAGCACCACCAAGAGTGGGCAGGGCCAAATAAAAGCAAAAAGTCGTATATGTGGAAGGCGGCATGGTGATTCGGACGCAGAGCAAAGGTGGGGTGTATATTCTTCAAATTTCCAACATAACGCTGTCGTCTTCGTTGCTGATCAGTTGTAAACCACAACAAAACAACAAACCTAGCAACACTACTGCTCAGTGGTCCTTATGCTGAGAAGCACTGGGTACAGTAGTGTTCAGTTGGGTGGCCTGACCCTTGGTAGTGCACCACACACTTTGAGTGTGAGGGGTTTAGGTGTTGGAGGATAGTTGATAGATGAGCACAACTAAGTCTGGGATGACCTAGCTGTGTTGGAGACGAAGAAAGAATAAGCAGGAGGATCAAGATGGACTGGACTGAATGAATAGCAGTGGGACAGTGTTCCAGGTGAACAAGGTCCAAGAAGACGTGGGGGATGAAAAATGCGAAGCCAACTGAGGCTTCAGAGAGAACTGAACATGAAATGGTGAACTGGATGAGTTGATGTTCTGTAGCTAAAGTACAGGGTTTATATAGAGTATAGTACCTGCGTACGTCTGTGTATGCAAAGCAACGCTCCAGGCAATGAGTAGGGCAATGAAGAGGGCAATGAAAGGGGGGAATGGAATGAATGTGCTGCGCTTCAGGGGTAATGACTGAGCAATTTCGAAAAATAGAACAAATCCTATGCAGAATGAGTCATAAAATGGAGAATGAGTCATAAGGACAAAGAATGAGTCAGAGAATGAAAAAGCGATGATAAAGCAGGGCTGTGACCATTACAAACCATGACTCATGACCTGAGTCATCATGACCAATTGCTATGCAAGCATGACAAAGTGCTGTGCGGTGATGATGCAAGAGCTGTGACGCAGCAATGACGCAGCATATGGGCAGTGGAGAATGGAATGGAGTGATGATGCTATGATGCCATGATGGTGTGATGATCCGAATGCTCTGCTGCAGAGATGTCATGTGGTTGTTGGTGCAGAATGTCGACATGCAGGGATCATGGGATATACACAGTCTGTAAGACGCTTCCCCAGCATGATAAAGGGATTGGTCATCTGCATAGGGACTTGGTGTTTGCAATCTCTGGTGAGCGTTAGGATGGAATGGCATGGTGTCCACAGTGATCATGAAGGTGAGGTGCGAGTGGATAATGGTTTGAATGGTTCGACAATATAAGCCGCTGAAGAGGATTGGAAATGGTAGGGTGATGAGGACAGGATGAATAAAGACGCGGTTTTCGACGTATTGGTGCAATTTGGCATGGTCTGGCTGATGCTGAGGTTGTCTGAGAGTGTAGTGGGTGAAGATGGGAGAGCGTTGGGCGTGTGAATGGGGGAAAGGTGAATAAACCTCGTTGAATGCAAAATGCCGTAAAAATGCGGGATGCCGTAATACTGTTGAAAATCGCTGAAAAATCGAAAAATTAAAGGAAAGGAAGGGAAACAAATGAAAAGGTGAGTAAGGAATGATATGGGAAATGAAGATATAAATAAAAAACCATGTTCTCGCTACCAAACACGTTTGGTGCGTGACAACGCGCAATGTGGGAGCGATACGCATGTGCTCTCTCTGCAGAGGTGATCGGGCACACGCGAGATTAAACCATGCAAACAAGCTCCATAGTATGGTCGAGAATAGCTCTATGGCAGGTCCCGACTTCATCAGAAGGATGAGAGGTGCCAGCCCCCCACAAGCTCACAAGGGCAATGGGGATGTAGACAGTGATTAGGGAGCGCCACGTCCGCTTTCATCATCCCAGCAGATCACTTCCGAAATCCTTGTGGGGCCGAAGTAAACCAAGATGGAACGGTTATCTCCTGGATGACGTCTCAGACGGTGATGAGTGCATCTGGAGAATCGAGCCATGTTCTTCTGCG
>JABBWA010000384.1:0-42271 GCA_016628065.1 Suillus lakei
AGCCGAAGCAGATCGCCCCGAGGCTCGGTCTCAGGCTTCTTTCCATCATTGGCCAAAAACCGTTCGGGGTTGAACTGCGAGGGGTTAGCATATCTCTCCGGGTCATTGAGCATGAACCTGGCATTACATTCTGTTAAAACATCGAATACGGAAAGAGAGGGTACCAACCAGATGTTAGGTACTATCATGGAACCTTTCGGGATGTAGTACCCGTCATGGATGTCGTCCTCAGTGACACGGTGGGGGAATCCTGTCATTGAAATACCGCTCGGCAATCAAATAACGTGTTAAACGAGATACACGGACCGGTAGGGACAACAGCGTGCCATCGCAAGGCCTCTTTAGCAAGCGCCTCTATGTAAGGGAGAGAGTCTTGGTCGGCGAAGGAGGGAAGACGATCGGGACCGACAACAGCATCGATTTCAGCCTGAGCCTTCTTCTGCACATCAGGGAATAGCGTCATAGCCAGGAAGAACGAGTAGATCGTAGAAACAGTCTTACAAAAGAAGTGTAATTCTCTCAGACGATGATTATTAGAAATATGGAGGGAGGAACCGACCGTGTCTGAAGCGCCGGCGTATAGAGTTGCAGCAGACCATTTCACATGGTGCTCGTCTTCCGCTGACAAAGTCCCGTCTCCCAACAGATTCGAGGTGAAAGACTCCGGGGCAATGCCAGCAGCCTGTAAAGTTAAACTTCAACACATACTCGCAAAGCTACATATGTTAGCTACCATCTGATCCACGACAAACTTATGGGGTGCAGAAACCGTCTCTTCGAGGGTGTCGTTCCATTTGCGCACCAGACGCTTGAAGCCGGCACCAGGGAACCACTCGGGGACCTTGATCACTAAGGATGGTGAGGCCGTTGTAAGCAAACGCCTGAATGCTGTGGCTTACAGAATGGCACAAAATCAGCAACGAAGGCGCCAGGAGCAGTGGCAAGCGAGAATTGATTCACAGCACGGTCTGCAAGGTCAACGAAAGGATCATTGTTCTCTTTCACCTCATAACCGTGAGAGACACGCAGGATGACAGCGCCAGCGGTGCTATAAAAATCAAGATCGTGTCAATGCAATGATAAACAAGACATACTGTCGAACATGTGCCTGTAGTTGGTCGGGTTTCGTGAACACACGCTTAAGGAATCGGCGAGTCTCAATCTCCTCGACCTGACTGTATACGTTCACTGCGGCGCGGCTGCCAATAACACGGTGGAAATACTTGCGGTGCAAGCGTAAATGGTCGCCATAAGGGAGGAGAGTCATAACGTTGTTCCAGCCAATAAGTTCGCCACCAACAGGAAAGATAGGACGATCAGAGTACACAGTGCTCTTGTTGTCCAACATGTCCATCGCAGTCTTGACAGAGTTCAACACGAAGATGTGTTGACCCAGAACCTCAATATGCGCAATATCACCTGTAGACAAGACTTTGAGATGAATGACATTGGGGAAACGGAAGGTCCTCACCATACTTCTTGCCCCACTCCGTGAAGGTGAGCCAGGGCTTGATGTGGGGCATGTTGAGGACGTTCCCGATGAGAGGCCACCCCGGAGGACCAGGGGGATATGGCGCAGGGTTCTTCTTGTTGAATACCTGCTTTAACAGATACACTCCCACACAAGCAAGGCATAGGTCGAGCCAAGCGAAGTTGGCGAGTGTCAACATGGTCTAGTACTAGGAGAGGACGATTGACTCAAGTGAGGTTGTGTAGTGGAGGATCTGAGAGGAGTCCTAGCCGCTGACCATGTAATTTATAAGAAACTTCATGTCACGAGGCTTCATGGTTGTTTCTGGGATCAAAGAGGGAACCGATAACGCGATGTAGTAACACAATCCTGCACTGATGGAAAATCGGACAGATGTGTCGTGTATTTCACCTTCGCACGCTTAGTTGATAACCCGCTGAATGAGCTCCGTGGCGCTCGCAGAGCGAGGCTTTATAGAGTACTCGATGGGCTTAGGGTGGCTAGGAGTGTATCCAGACCGCGCTGGACGTGATAGGATGTGTGACATACCTGATTGTTCCTGATGCATTTGATAACGGATCAACATCCAGCCTCAGGGGTGATCTCATGATGGGTATCCAGAGGGAGGCATCAGCGAGGATGAGACCTGCATATCAGAAGTAAGCGACTCAGAAATGCTATGCCAATTGACGCCTTCGTGACTTGGGTATACCTGGGCAAATACTACGGCAGAAAGTTAGGGTTTCACTCAAAACCAATTCCAGGCTTGCCGTCTACCAAAGCCGAAGCCGATTGTTTGAGGTTATCTCAGGTTCCTTTCCATCCTTGGTCAAGAAGTGTTCGGGGTTGAATTGCGAGAGATTATCATATGTTCGTAGATCGTCGAGCATACACCTGTTGCAATACAAAACATTAAATTTGGTTCATAAATTGGATACTGAAACAGGGGAGTACTGACCAAATGTTAGGTATTATTGAGGAGCCTTTTGGAATATAGTAGCCGCCATCTTCTGTCACACAATGGGGGAAACCTGTTGCCGAGAGACCCTTTGTCAATTAAATAATGGCATGAACGAGATCCGCGTACCGGTAGGGACGACAGCATTCCATCGTAAGACATCTTGCCAAGCGCTTCAGCACATGGGAGAGTCTCACGGTCGACAAAAGAGGGAAGGCGATCAGGACCGACAACAGCATCTATTTCAGCCTGAGCCTTCTTCGAACATCGGGGGAAAGTGTCATGGCCAGAAACAGCGAGTATATTACCGAATCGCCGTGCAATGAGATGACAAATAGAGCAATGGGCATGAATGTGCAGGCGGTAGACATCTCAGCCGGGCACCAGCCGGTGCACTGCAGAAGTAGATCTGGCCATCATAACATACGAATGAGGAGAGGACTGTCTGGAGACCAGACTATCGAGGTCACTCTGCTATCGTGGATGAGTTGGTTGAGTTTATTGCTCGCGGTTCGTTAAGCTCTATAGTACTTACTTACTACAAGGTTTGGGCGCTTCAGCTGTGCGCACAGCCTATGCTAGAAGCTGTGAAGTAAACACGTGGAGGATAGCATGTACCAGCTCGAACTTCCAGTGTACTCAACTCTGGATTGACCGAAACGCTCCTTGTCCCCTTGCGTCCGTGACTTTAGTCCTTCCTAATAACCCGTTTCTCGTGAGTGATGATCGTGGATTTTGTTGGATGGAAACTGAGACGGAGCTGCGCCTAGTAGTTGATCATGTCTTCACCCACGCAGGAGACGTCAGTGATACAGCCCAGCCAGAAATTCGAAGGACACACCGAATGGGTCAATAGCGTTATACATCTGCCAGGCGGACAACAGATGATGACTTGTTCAACGGACGGCTCGCTGCGGGTATGGAACTTGAAAAGTGGGAAACAGATAGGAGAGGACTGGCGGGACGGGGAAAGTGGAGTGTGGACGATAGCGTTGTCTCCGGACGGGAAGAAAGTGGTTAGCGGGAGTGAGGATGGCGCAGTGAGGTTGTGGGACTTCAAGACAGGCAAAGTCATTGAGAAATGGATGGGGCATACAGAGGGAGTGAGACCTGTCTGCTGGAGTCGAGATGGTCGCCGAGTGTTAAGTGGATCCGAAGATGGGACTGCGAGGCAATGGAATGTGGAGAACGAAGAGACAATCCTCGCACAAATCGAGACAGGGCACAAATTCGTGCACGCAATCGTCTACTCGCCAGACATGACCATGTTTGCGACTGGTGGATGGGACGAGTCCTCGACTGCCACTACAAAGTGCCCAGTCAAAATCTGGGATTCAAGGAAAGGCAAGCTTGTCGCGACTCTTCAAGGACACACAAATTCGGTGTATTGCCTGGTTTGGACCCCAGACGGGAAAACACTTATCTCTGGGTCAAACGATCACTCTATTAGGACATGGAATACATCCACCTGGAAGCAGACCGCGCTGCTCGAGGGCCACACCAACTTTGTCTGGGGCATTGCGATATCTCCGTCTTTGCGAGTCGCTGGGGCGCAGCCTGATGACCAACATTCAATCTAATATTGTTACTACCCTGTACTACGCTGACATGGTGCCTACTATCGAGAGAGGAAGTCCTAAGCAGTTTTGGGCGAAGGCGCGCAGCGCCTCCCGGTCCCGAGCTGCATGCCTGTGTGGAAGGTGAGCTGCGATACCCAAATTGTAGGAGTCCAACGATGCGTCGAGCGAGCCGATGATACCCATAGGATTAGGAGGAGGATGAGTACTCACGCGAGAGGATCGTCATCGAACGCGGGGCATCGTATGACGCAGGAACTCGTCCTGTATTGCTGGGGTTGCTTGCAGGTAAGGCGCGAGTATTTGAGCATGGTTTCTGAGGTATAGCTGAAAGGCATCGCTAGCCCATCTCCCCATGGTCTTGACGACGTCAAAGGACACATTCCGGAGGAGGTATTCGAGAGTAGCCCCAATTCTGATGGCGTGGCCCTGCAATGGATCCTGTCCGGCTTTCTTGGCGGCTTGCGCGAGTCGTGCAATGAACTTCGTCTTCGTTAGCGGGCGATGGCCGCTACCGAATCTGTAAGAGAATAGGGCGATGTCGAGGGGGGGATCGTTGACCCGGAAGTGGTTGTTTAGCGCCGCTTCTGGGTCAGTAGGGCCATTCTGTGTTGCCCAGAAGACATCCTCCCCGACTTGCGATGTCTTGGTGCGAGGTAAACGAAAGACGGTGACTCTGAGGCCATTGCGATCTGCGTCTCTGCGGATGTCCGAACGTTTGACGTGAATGGATGCGTCAAAGGCTGACAGATTTCGAACAGTGAATTCCCCGGCCCTAGCGATAGAATAGAACGCCGTTGTAAGGCAACTACCCACCGCGGCGTCGAGTGGGTCGTTGGGATCCAGGTTCTCCAAGATGCTGCTGATGAAGGCTACTGTGTATGGGGGCCGTTTCTTCCGCTTTGATGATGAGGGCGTTAAGTTTTTGGCAGCCTTAAGCATGGTGTCAATCGTGTTGTCGTCTAGGGACCAGGATTTCCCATGTAGGATGTGCCATGCTCATATACCGTGAATGTAGCTGGATATGGTTTTCCCTGAGTACGAGCCCGCTAGGTCTGAGATGAAGGCTGAAATAAGTTCGGATGATGCGGGAGCGCGAAGGTTGTCATTAATGTCCTTAGAGTCACAGTAAACGTGGAAGGCAAGTATGCCACTGCCATATGCTTCCCTCGTGCTGCTTGCCCAGGCGTGAATCATGACGTCTTGGATACGTTGAACGTCCGCGCTAGGGTGTGTAAGAGGAGACGAGCTTTCTCCAGTTGGGAGCCAGAGTCGAATTCGATCCTTTGCTGCGCAGTGAGGGCGCAGCGCAGATTCTCGGGGGGTCAGGTTACTAGGGTAAGCAGCGATAACTTTCGTTTATTCGTTTAAATGGGGGGGCTATGACGAGGTGTTTGACGACTCACGCTTTTGACGCTTCAAAGATCGCTTCTCCTTGATGACGGAACTCGTCGTTGAGATTGTCGCGTGAATTTCGCGAGCGGGAGTGGATATCAGCGAGTGGGAGCGCTTGGGTGGTCTCATGGGGCCCATTGTGTCCAGGAGTGACTTTGGGACTGTTGAAGTCTGCGACGAAGGGCTGAATGGCTTTGGGGATGCGTATTGGGGGAAGCAGCATATTTGATGGAGGGTAGATGCCCCTGGAAGGGCCGTCTGCCGGGTTGTGGGCACTGGGCACGTAACGGGTGAGGAATGTGCATTTCGAGGATGCGGCGAGTTCATGTATCCGCTTGAAGACATTGTTGGTAGCTTTATTACGGCTCCGCCCTTTCCACCATCCTTCGACGACGCCCCTGTTGTCACCGAAAATCTTGATGCAACTGCCCTCTGGGCAGTGATCGAGGAGTGCAATGATGAGGAATTCCATGCTGACGGCCTCTGCCCAGCCGATGTCTCAATTCTCGGCTTTCCAGCCTGGGAGGAGACGCCATGCCCTCCATCTGCTGCTGATCCAAATCGCGATCCCAGTACCTGAACTAGCGTCTGAGTAAGCCGAGGGTTCAATGACTTCGATGGGCCCTGGGATTGGACGCGAGACGACGGGTTGTCTGAGGCTGGCTTTCCACCAGCGGAGGTCTTCACTTGTAAGTTTGGGAGCGGTACGCGGCATGAAAGGACGGTCGTGGAATATGGCAAGCATGGTTTCCAGGGAGACGAGGTAAGCGCGTCCTGCAGGTAGGACCAGAGATGCGTGCAAGAGCTTTCCGTATAGCTCTTGAACTTCTTGCAGGGTGTGTGAGGTCCGGGTTTCCCATTCCTGGATTGCTGCAATGTACTTCTCTTTCTTCTTCTGCGGAATTGAGACAGAACGTGTGGCGATGTCCCAAAGGAAACCAATGAAGGGGGCACATGATGAGAAGAATATGTCCTTCGCCAGTTCCCAAGGTATACCCAGGATTTTGGATAAGCGGTTGATGTCGTCGAAGCAGTAAGTAAAGAGTAGGTCTTCTGGTGAACGAGGGGTGGTTGCTGATAAATCAAGAATGGGAAATGACATGTCTTCGTCGAATTCCTCGACGGTGCCATCAGGCATGGTTGATCCTCGGTACCATTTTCGTCCTCCGTCCACGAGTAATCCTCCATTTCTCGCGATGATGGCTGCGCGAGATTTGCGAAGCTTGTTGTAGCTCTCCAGGTGCTCTCGGAGTATGCGAATGAATAAATGATCATCCACCCATTTGGATAATGGCCCGATACCTTGAGATCTGAATATGTCAGAGCCTGCATCAGCCACTTCACCATAGGTTCCCGCGGAGGCTGAGAAACCGAAACAAAAGCTTGAATCGATAGCGAAGCTGTCGTCATCCGTTCTGACGACCAGTCCCGGCCACTGGGATGGATGGAGAGGGACTGTGCGATAGGCTTCTGCCACGTCACAGACTGCAGCCTGCGAGCCTGGGGGTAAGGACCAGATGAGGAGACAAATGGTCGAAGCGGTGCCCCATGTACATGGATATAAATTGGAGTCAATAGAAGAATTAATGGATGATATAGTAGGGGAAGGGCGTAGAGGGAACGAGAGGTTCTGAACGAGCCTGAACTTTCCAGGTTTCCCTGGCTTGGGGACCATGGAAAGTGGAGCCGTCTGAAAGGGGCCAATGAGTTTTTCTGTATCTGATTTCGATAATGGACCAATGTAACAACCGGAGGAATATTCACGATATAAAATGGTTTCAAAAGCATCTCGATGTGTATGTAAAGAAGGACTATTAGAAGGAGTGTAGGTCTGAGATATTGATGGAACGCTGCCCATGAAGCTGAAGCGAAGACCGTTGGGAATGTGTGCGTACTTATGCATAAGGTTCGAGGCTTGGAGGAAGTGTAGCCACGCCTCGGGCTGGTAAGGAGTGAGTGCTCTAGATGTTCTCGCCTTGAGGACATTCTTGAGCTCCATGATCTTTTGCTCCGCATCCCGAGCATTCGTGCACGTGAGAGCGAGCGGTACTGGAACAACCTTTTGGTCTTTGCCAGTCGTAACACAACTCGAGGCCTTCGGGGTTGACCAGGTGACCCTCTGCATTGCGACGGCAGCGGGTTTTGGATCGTTTGTCCCAGAGGAACTTGGAAGAGCACTTGTGGATGGGGTGGCGGAAACGACCAAGGCAGAGGGCGCAGGCCGAGTGGCCCGATTGACCTGCGCCAGCTTGAAAAGACTGTTGACCCTTGTGGGGCTTCTTTGGAGCTTGGTCGGAGGACCGATAAGGGTGGTAGCGACCGCTTCCTGGGGGGGAAGATGGGTCTGTGCGCTTGCCCCGACTCTCGCTGACCTCCCGTCCCCGTTGGCGCGAATGGGTGTTGGGTGTGGGAAGCGCGTTCTGCAGCTGCGTGAGAGTACGCAGTGGTGCGAAAAAGGGGTAGCGTGGTGTGTGCAAGCGGGTGTGGAAGCGCAATGACGCCGTTAGCAAGGAGTGGGCAGCGAGGGGGTGTTAGGGTAGCGAAAGCAAGGGGCGGCACAAGCAGGGGTGGGAGAAGTGAAGTCAATGATGGTGAGGGCGTATGGCCAGCGAGCAGAATTTTTAAGCGGATGAGGGCAGCGGGGGGGGGGGAAGCGAAAGCAAAGATGGCAGAGGAAGCGGTCCATCAGGGTGAAGGTGGATGGGTTGAGGGAATGTATGTTAGTTTGTGTCAATGAATTAGAGGTTTAGGAAAGGACGTACCATTCTCAAGCTTTCGTCGCGCTCGGTTTCCCAGACATCATCTGATAAGGTGTTGTACAGGGCATTGTTGAAGATGCCGATGTTGAAGCCTTGGTTTTGAGTGAGCCGATCATGCCACTCATGACGGACGAACCCTGCGTAGCGGAGCAGGGTCTTCTCTCCCCGTGGACGCATCCGGTGTTCATGATTGGTGATGAGCGTGAAGAAGAGGGCTAACGCTTGCTGGTGCTTCTCTGGCCACCCGTTCTTCTCGATGTGGATGAGGAAGCTAGTCTTAGCCAAGTCGAATTGACGCCAGGATAAGTCGTGGTCGTGTAGGGCTTTGTGGGAAGCCTTGAAGGATGCTATCATTTTGAGTGCGACAATACCCTTGACTTTCGCAAAGCCGAAGGCGTCATCTGCGTCAGAGGTAGATCTAGCGGTGACGGCCGCTTCGCGGCAGCCATCTGGACTAAAGTACCAGAGCTCTACGTACTCCATGTTCTTTATCTTCTGGATGGCGTATTGAGATGGACGGGGGATGATGACGTCTGCCACGGGGGTTTCAGCATCGAAGTCGTTTATCTTGGGCTTCTTCTTCTCGGCTTCGCACTGCTCTTCCTGCTCCTCAGCTTCCTTCTCTGCCCTCTCACGATCCGCACATTCTTGTGCCTCACGTGCATCTTCTTCCACTTGTTGCTGCCAATGGTCAATGCGCTCCTGACGCTCTAGTCTCCAGCCCTCTGTCATCTGGGCGATAGCACCCTCCCTGGTTTCGCCTCCATCCATCAAGGCATTGAGCCAACCCCGGTATGCTACTGATTCGAAGTTGGGTTGCGCCTCCAGCGCAGGATCAGCGGGAATTCGCTCCATCAGATCCGGGAGAAGTCGGAACGAGCTTTGCGGAGGTCCTGGGGGATGATTCTAAGCTTGGACGGGAAATGAAATTAGGAATAGTGGGAGTGTGTGCTTTGGAGAAAGAAGAGGAAAAGAAAGGAGGCCAGCAGTGTCGTTGGGGACGACTGATACGAGAGGAGACGTCGTCGCAGTACGAAGACAAGGTGCGTACTGCTCCCGACGCTTGCGCAAAGACCTAAGAGCCTGTACGGTAACCAAAGTTTGAGCGAAGTTGGAATTACTACTCGGTACAAGCCGATGGCGGAGTTTAAACGCGCAAGCGGGCATATTGATTGTTACAGAATACTTCGATCTGGAATATCCAGCCCTCCGAGCATATCCAGCATCTGCACCTAGTGTGACTCAGTCTGCCAGCCACCATAACTCAAACAAACAAACCCACCCAACACCAGTATGGCACTCCAGCAACTACTGGTGACACTGCGTCAGCATTGTAGGCAGTGAGCATTCTTGCATGTTTTGATAAATCTTCGAGTGTAGGGTTAGGGTTATTCCATATATGGAGATCTGTCCCAGGACGGCCCTAGTCTAGGGTTAGAGGTGACTGAAGTTGGACTGAAGTTTGTTTGAAGTTGGTGTGCCACTCGGTACTAGCCAATAGCGGAGCTTTAATATGCAAGTCATCGGGGCATATTACCATGATTCAACTGACTTGGATTATCGAGACGCTGTGTCTTTGCAACATGGTTCCATTGCCCCTTGATCCCCTATTCATTAGACCATTGTTTTCTGACCGATTGGTCAATCGACTCAATATACCGTTGGATCAGGCAAGATCTGCCTCATCCGTGGCCTGTGAACGCCTCACTTGATACGTGCTCCTTATGATTAGTATCATCATCGCTACGACTCAATCATTTCTACAAACTGGGTTACCAAAGGACCCTGAACCTTATCACACATCAGTGCTCAAGGGTGAAGAATGGCTAATGGAGTTGATCATTGGCCATCCTGATCGCATCCGTTGTGAACTTGGCGTCCATGCACACGTCTTCGAGAAGCTGATTGAGGAGCTTCGCGGTCTCGGTCATCGTAGCTCTCGCCATGTCTCGCTGGAAGAACAGTTAGCCATTTTTCTCTACTCGTGTGTCACTGGTTTGACAATCAGGCATGTTGGAGAGCGTTTCCAAAGATCCAGTGACACAATTTCAAAGTAAGTCTTTGATTTCTCAATAAAAATTAGCCTGATCTATTTGTATCAGGTATTTTCGCAAGATATTGTTCATTTTGGCCTCCCCCCCAGTTCTATTCCATGCATGTACACTTTCCTGACGGCAGCATCATCCCCGACAAGATTCGCAATAACCCGAAATTCTGGCCCTACTTCAAAGGCGCTATTGGTGCCATTGACGGCAGTCATATTCACGCGTCCCCTCCCTCATGTGATCGTACGTTCTACCAGCAATCGCAAGGGCTTCGTGTCCCAAAACTGTCTGTTCGCCTGTGACTGGGACCTCAAATTCATATATGCGGAGACCGGCTGGGAGGGTTCAGTGACAGATGCGCGTCTATGGGAGGAGGCTCATTCAGACGGCTTGGATATTCCAGATCAAAGGTATCTCCTTGGTGATGCTGGATTTCCGTCCTGCAAGGAGCTCCTTGTCCCTTACCGTGGTGTCCGGTATCATCTTGCAGAATGGGGCCGTGCCAGCACTAGGTACATTTTTATTTTTATTTTTAACATTTCCAGTTTTAATTTGTCAATAGACCTGCCAATAAACAGGAACTATACAACCTTCGTCACGCCTCCGCACGGAACGTCATTGAAAGAATCTTTGGCGTGTTAAAACGGCGCTTTCGCATCCTTCTCCTATCGCCTGAGTACAAGATGGAGGTTCAAGCACGCGTTCCCGCCGCGCTATGCGCTATTCACAACTTCATCCGTGCTCATGATTATCAAGAAGGCCTTCTCCCAGAGAGACGCATTGATTTTGACAACGACAACCCTGATTATCAAGGGCAGCCTGCTGATGTGGCAGGGCAGGCAGAGGTCGTTAATGATGCAAACGTACTACGAGACTATATTGCACAAAAGATGTGGGATGATTACCAAATGATTTTGGCGGAACGAGGTGCACTAGATGACTTTTCCATAGTTGACATTGACGACGATAACATTGATGATGACGACGATGAATTGTAGTACTGTACATGGTAGTAGCTACAAATGAGAATTGCACTTGCTATACGTGATATGATGGACTCGAAAATACTTGAACTATGTGGTGGCATACTGCTGAATGACAGAGAGAACGAAAGCGCGGCGCAATATGGGGTCTGTGGTTTCGATGTAAGAGCTAGTCACTGCAGTACTTCTCACGAAGACGTTCATCAGCGCAACCTTCTCCTCCAGCAACAGGTCAGCATCTTGCTCCTGCATGATACGAATGGCATGCTTTCGTTGATCAGTAATGCGGCTCTCATCAGTGGCGACCATCTGCGTCACCAACGTATCCGTGAGGCGGTTGAGGGCACCTTGCATGCCTATCCTATCATTGCGACAGCATTTGTGGGCTTGCCGGCTTTCGCTCCACCACTGCCACTAGCCTCAGGTTGAGCTTTGATGTGTGCAACGCCACCATGGCTGGAGGTCTTGACTTTCTTGGGGCCCGACTCTTGCTGCGACACTGATGTGAATGTTGTGGAAGGAGGAAGTACGAGAGATTGCGCATCTGCACCAGCCATATCTGAATGTGTCCGTTTCCCGACGCTCGATGTATGAATAGAACGAGGGGTGGAATAAAGAGGAGCAGTAGCAAGTTGTGAACTTCCGGCGATAGGTCCAGCATCATTGTGTGGCACATGGCCCCAACCAACCTCTTCTTCAGCCTCAGCCTCGTCCATGTGAAAATCCTCTGTGTGTCCAGCAACAACATCAGGACATATGGGAGCTGCAGAAGCCTGATCAGATGAGTCGTCTGTTAAGGCAGGTGCGGCGGCCTTAGATGGGCGATAGGCCGCACGACCTCGAGCGCCACTGCCACTTGGCAGAGTCTCTTGCATTTGTGGATAAAGATGCCATCCGCTGTTTCGGTAAGAGCGCATGACATGGTTGGCCTACAGTGACTCAAGCATGAGCAACCTGTTAGTTCTAGACGGTGATGCCAACTGACCTTCTTCTCCATATATGTGTCCCACACGTTGCTTGCAGCCTTCCCCTCAATACCAGCTCCAATCTCATTGTCCCAGTGAGTACCAGATGTTCTGAGGCGATAGTTCTCAATCACGTAGTAAAGATTTTTTAACTAGAGATCTTAAGATCAGTAGCTGTTAGATAGATCTATAGATAACATACCGTTTGCCATTTGGTCTTACAATGGTTCTTAGTTTTCGTCGGGCCAAAGGTCCTGAGGTTTGCAATAGTAGTTGCAGCTTCAGAATAAATCTGTGGTCTGAAATTCCCGCCATCTCCTATTTTTGAGCGTTGTGAATGGAGGTATGTGACAAGGGCATCTGTCTCTGCATCATTCCAGATTGCCTTTGGAGCCTTCTGGGACTTTGGTTCTTCAGACATGAGAAGTACTTGGTGGTGAGTAGAGACAATGATTCCGATTATGATTGGTATGATCTGCCTGCGCAGCTCCTGCAGATTGAGGCTATCGGGGACATGGAACGAGGTCATTGTAGGAGGTCAGGAAAGTTAAAACTCCGTCTCGGCTTGCATCAAGCCGATACATCCCAAGTTGGCTACTTTGGCCAAACTTTGGTTACCGTAGTAGCTCTAACTCTATTTCTTCACTCGTTCCTCATTACATAACAGAGAATCAAAATGGCCGCATCCTCGCAAGCGCATCGTGGGACAACACGGCCCGATTATGGAACCTCGACAACAGCCAGCCCATCAGTTCGCCCCTCCATGTACAAATATCGACCTGCGTGTCATTCTCGTCAGATGGAAAGCTACTAGCCACTGGCTGCGATGACCACAATGCATATACATGGGATGTTTGTGCTATACTAAGAGAAGCTGGCCTCGAAGATCTTCTGTTGGATGTAAATGTGAGTTGAGATGCATGTCCTATTGTATTTCATTCCGACTGAACGCGCTCTCCAGGGCAATAAGTCGGTACTTGATGTTACACGACGCCCTGTCCGACCAATCAAGGTCTCCCGTCGAGTACCCCAAGGATTTTTTGACGAACAACCACATCGTGCTCACGTACGTCGTCAATGTGTCTCACCCCGTCTTCTCCTGACCCATATTCTCAGCCCTCTGCACGATCCAATGCCCACGATACGCCATCCAGACCCAGCCTCTTTCACTGGGCTCGAAACATTTTCTCTGGCGGACCGAGTGGTGCACAGATCGAGCTGCGCGAGCCAGTAGTGGACGTCCCGTATGCCAAGGGCAAACGCGTATGTCATTTTCTTCCCTCATCGATGTTCGAATCCCATCTCATACGGCACAGCGAAACGCCTCAGCAAGAGAGAAACGGAGGCCAGTCCCGAAGAGAAAACCTGCAAGCAGTTCACGGCCCCCCCAACAGCAACGCCGGACAGCAATCCAACGGCACAGCTCAGGTTCAGTCATCTTCGTCCACCACGCCTCCCGTTGTCGCTACTACAACTTCGAGCGCCAACCCTAATGTAACGATAAAACAAGCTGGACGCTGGATTCGCTTCTGGCTGTTTATCTGTTGTGCCTCTACTGAGTATACTGACGGTCGTCATT
Organism: Suillus lakei; assembly: GCA_016628065.1. Classification (NCBI taxonomy): domain Eukaryota; kingdom Fungi; phylum Basidiomycota; class Agaricomycetes; order Boletales; family Suillaceae; genus Suillus; species Suillus lakei. Next base: position 13,733 of record JABBWA010000384.1, read on the forward strand.
AATCTACCAGTGGTTTACGAAGATCTCTCCCTTCATCTGAAGATGTATTTCATCCCCAGAATACATACAACGGAGACATAAAGTCGTACATTTCACACTATATACCCGCGTGCGCACCATACCTATCATTTCAACTGATTTGTTCCATTGTGTACCGCACACACGGCATTCACTTTCAAATCTCAATGATGCAGAGGTATGTTGGAGCATTGCAAGGTATTGAGGTTTGCTCGGGAGCATCGGGAGGTGCTTGATCAGTTTCTTTCAAAACGTCGAAACTGAACGTTGAACTACGAGTCTATTTCAACTTACTGTAATCTCCTGGTAGAGCAACGTCATACTGATCGACGAATATGGTGCAGGGAGACAATGAGGCATAGTAATACCATACTGAGTCTGCATGATATCGATGTTGACTGATACATGTCTACCTGTTCCGGAGTGCCTCGTAGGAGTACAGAAGGCAAGGCACCGCGCAACCATCTAACGGCTGCATGCATCTCCTAGCCGCGATAAGATACAGCTGAAGTGAGCGAAACCAAATATAAATCCTTCATTGCCATCAACAGTGCGCACGAACATTAACAGTAGGGAGTAAGATGGAGCAGAGCTGTTCCAAATGTAAAATATAGTAATCCAATAGACGTAGCGAAGCGGTGGACTTGAGGTTTGCGCCCTGGCACGCGAGAACCACGCGAGACGCACGCGGGTGGACGCCGCTCCAAGGTCAGCATAAGATTATATGTTGTGGATGCGGACTTGCAATCATGATTCCGTTGGGCGCTTCACTGCTGCACAGCCTATACTATAAGCTGTGAAGTGGACACGTGAAAGATAACATGTACATACCAGTTCAAACTTCCAGTGCACTCAACTCTGAATTGACCGAAACACTCCTTTTCCCATTGCGTCCGTGAATTCAGTCCTTCCAATAACCAGTTTTTCGTAAGTGATGATTTGTGGATTGTGTTGGATGGACACTGAGACGGAGCTGCGCCCAGTAGTTGATCATGTCTTCACCCACGCAGGAGATGTCAGTAATAGAGCCCAACCAGAAATTCGAAGGACACACCGGATTCATCGATGGAGCCATACATCTGCCAGGCGGACAACGGATGATGACTTGTTCATGGGACGGCTCGCTGCGGGTATGGAACTTGAAGAGTGGGAAACAGATAGGAGAAGACTGGCGGGACGGAAAAAGTGGAGTGTGGACGATAGCGTTGTCTCCGGACGGGAAGAAAGTGGTTAGCGGGAGTGAGGATGGTGCAGTGAGGTTGTGGGACTTCAAGACAGGCAAAGTCATTGAGAAATGGATGGGGCATACAGAGGGAGTGAACTCTGTCTGCTGGAGTCGAGATGGTCGCCGAGTGTTAAGTGGATCCGAGGGTGGGACTGCGAGGCAATGGAATGTGGAGAACGAAGAGACAATCCTCGCACAAATCGAGACAGGGCACGAATTCGTGTACGCAAGCGTCTACTCGCCAGACATGACCATGTTTGCGACTGGTGGAAGGGACGGGATTCCTGAAAATAACGAGTCCGCGGTCAAAATCTGGGATTCAAAGACAGGCGAGCTTGTAGCCACTCTCAAAGGACACACAGATGACGTGATGTGCCTGGTTTGGACCCCAGACGGGAAAACACTCATCTCCGGGTCAGCCGATCGCTCAACTAGGACATGGAGTACTAACACCTGGAAGCTGATCGCACTGTTGGAAGGGCACACCGACAAGATCTGGGCTATTGTAATATCTCCGAATGGCCGCATCCTCGCAAGCGTATCAGAAGACAAGACAGCGCGATTATGGAACCTCGAGAATGGTCAGCCCATTAGTTCGCCCCTCCACCATCCAAATGTAGTGGCCGTCGCGTCCTTTTCGGCAGACGGAAAGCTCCTAGCCACTGGCTGCGATGACCACAACGCATATACATGGGATGTTTATGCGATACTAAGAGATGCTGGCCTCGAAGACCTTCTGTTGGATGCGAATGTGAGATGACATGCATGTCTTGTTACACTTTATTCCGACTGAACACGCTCTCCCAGGGCGACAAGGCGGTACTTGACGCTACACAGCGTCCTGTCCGGCTGCAGCCAATCAAGGTCTCCCGTCGGGTACCCCAAGGATTTTTTGACGAACAACCACATCGTGCTCACGTACGTCGTCAACGTCTCACCCAGTCTTTTCCTGACCTCATGTCCTTAGTCTTCTGCACGACCCGATACCCGCGATACATCGTCCCGACTACGCCTCTTCCACTGGGCTCGAAACCTTTTCTCTGGTAGACCGAGTGGCTCACATATCGAGCCAGCAGTCGATGTCCCGTATGCCAAAGGCAAACGCGTATGTCATTTTCTTCCCTGTCAGACGTTCGAAGCCAATTTTATACCACACAGCGAAATGCGTCAGCAAGAGAGAAACGGAAGCCAATCCCGAAAAGAAAACCTGCAAGCAGTTCACGGCCCCCCAACAGCAACGCCACACAGCAATCCAGCGGCACGACTCACCTCCATTCACAACCACTGGCTCAGGCTGCCGTCTCCACGTCATCCGCCACACCTCCCCTCGTTGCTACATCCGCAGCTACAACTTCGGGCACTAATCCTCATGTAACGATCAAACACGCTGGACGCTGGGCTCGCTTTTGGCTCTTTCTATGCTGTTCCTCTGCTGAGTATACCGACGGTCATCATTAATATATTTTTCTAGTCCTTTACGCAGATATGGCATGATGTTCATCTCATCTTTCGAGCACTTACGTTCAAGGGCATGAAATCGCTTACTGCATACTTTATGCCCGCACAATAAATTATTTTCAACTGACGTACCGCGCACATGATATTCACTTTCAGATTTAATGATGTGGAGGCATGTTGGAGCATCGCGAGGGGATCACACATTTACTTGGGAGCCTGTCGGGAGGTGCTTGACCAGCTTTGCCAGAACGTTTGGAATTGAAGTATGTATATATATTGAGGATCGATTAGGTTCAATTTACCGTTTTCTAGAACGACGTTGTTGAGAACAACATATGATTGCAAACAGACACTGAGGCATACTAATGCCATACTGCATCTACAAGCAAGTGCATCTGCCAACTACAAGTACAGAAGACAAGGCTCGTCCACCATCTGAGGGCTGCATCTCATATTTCGTAGCAGTCAGATACAGAGTGAGCGCGTGGGGGAGAAGTTGGGCTTTCGATGCAGTACGGCTGTGGTCTCGTTGCCAGCTACAAATGTAACGATAGAGTAATATATTCATGGAGTATCGGATTCCACCGTCGACGGTGCCGTTCCACCAACCTTTTTCCCAACCTCGGTACATGCAGGTGAAGTCATCTGAATCTTCGCTAGATTGCATTTCACACTCAATACAACGGCGTTTCAGACTGTTTAGAGGCCACAACGTGTTCTCAGAGTCAGAGCAGACACCACCTTGACCACTAGATTCACATGTGGTGACTTTTGCCCAGGTCTGCGACAAAAGATGGAGTACGTGCTTGGTATCAGTAGTTTTGGGGTGGTATTCCGTGAACTGAGAGACACAGAAATATATGTCTGACGCACCACATGACTAGCATTGCTGAGATCAAGGGCGCCTTCGAGGTGTATTTGACTGGAAGAAGCAGCATTATACTTGCGCTCTGCTGGTTGCCGAGAGTATTATTATGATATTGAGGCCGGCAGTAAAAGTGGGAGTCGAGACCGCGAAGTGAAGTTGCGTTGCACAATGTTGTGGCGGTGCGTGGTCAGCCCATTGTTGAATGAAGATTGGGAATGGCAGAATGCGACTGATGATCACAAACGAGGCTTGGGCGCTTCGGCTACACAGCCCTAGTCTACCCTAGCCGGACCAAACGGAAGAAAGATTTCATCTTGATTCCATAGCCTATACTATAAGGAGTGAAGTGAACACGTGAAAGCTAGATAAGATGTACATACCAGCTCAAGCTTCGTGTGCGCTCAACTCTGAATTGACCGAAACGCTCCTTATTCCCTTAACTTGAGTCCTTCTAGTAATCACCAGTTTCTCGTAAGCGATGGTCGTGGATTTTGTTGGATGGAAACTGAGATGGAGCTACACCTAGTTGATTATGTTTTCACCCACACAGGAGACGTCAGCGATAAAGCCCAGCCAGAAATTTGAAGGACACACCGAATGGATCGATGGCATCATACATCTACCATGCGGACAACGGATGATGACTTGCTCAGGGGACGGCTCACTGCGGGTATGGAACTTGACGAGTGGGAAACAGATAGGAGAGGACTGGCGGGACGGTAAAGGTGAAATACGGACGATAGCGTTATCTCCGGACCGGACGAAAGTGGTTAGCGGGAGTCAGGATGGTGCCATGAGGTTGTGGGACATGGAGACTGGGAAAGTCATCGAGAAATGGATGGGGCATACAAATGCAGTGAGATCTGTCTGCTGGAGTCGAGATGGTCGTCGAGTGTTGAGCGGATCCTTCGATGGAACTGCCAGGCAATGGGGTGCGAAGAACAAAGAAGCCATCCTCGCACTAATCGAGACCGGGCACACAATCGTGTATGCAAGCATCTACTCACCAGACTCGACCAAGTTTGCAACTTGTGGATGGGACGGGACTCCTGAGTCCACAATCAAAATTTGGGATTCGAAGAAAGGCAAGCTTGTCGCGACTCTTGAAGGACACACAGATTCGGTGTGGTGCCTGGTTTGGACCCCAGACGGGAAAACACTTATCTCTGGGTCAAACGATTACTCTATTAGGACATGGAATACATCCACCTGGAAGCAGACCGCACTGCTCGAAGACCACACCAACTTTGTCTGGGGCATTGCGATATCTCCAAATGGCCGCATCCTCGCAAGCGCATCGAATGACGAGACGGCCCGACTGTGGAACCTCGACAACGGCCAGCCCATCAGCTCGCCCCTCCGCCATTTAAATACAGTCACCGCTGTGTCCTTTTCGGCAGATGGAAAGCTGCTAGCCACTGGCTGCGACGACAGCAACGCATACACATGGGATGTTTATGCGATACTAAGAGAAGCTGGCCTCGAAGATCTTTTGGATGTAAATGTGAGTTGGCATGCGTACACGACGTCCTCGGCCAATCAACGTCTCTCATCAGGTACCCCGAAGATTTTTTCACAAATCACTACATCGTGCTTCCGTACGTCGTCAACGTCTCACCCAGTCTTTTCCTGACCTTATGTTCTTAGTCTTCTGCACGACCCGATGCCCACGATACACCGTCCCGACCCGGCCTCTTCCACTGGGTGAGAAACCTTCTCTCTGGCAGACCAAGTGGTGCACAGATTGAGCCAGGCATTGATGTCCCGTATACCAAGGGCAAACGCGTACGTCATTTTCTCTCCTCTCGGATGTTCGCACTCCGTCTCATACCACACAGCGAAACGCATCAACAAGATAGAAACAGAAGTCAATCCAGAAAAGAAAAGTTGCAAGCAGTTCATGTCCCCCCAACAGCAACACCACACTGCAATCCAGCGGCACGGCTCACGCCCAGTCATCTTCGCAACCACTAGCTCAGGCTATCGTCTCCATACCTGCCCCCATTGCTACATCCGCAGCTGCAACTTCGAGCACGTCACGATTAAACACGCTGGACGCTGGACTCGCTTTTTGGCTTTTTATTTACTGTACCTCTTCTGAGTATACCGACGATCATCATCAATCAATTTTTCTAGTCCTTCACGCATATGCCATGTTGTTCATCTCATCTCTCAAGTACTTACACGATCAAGTCGTTTACTGCATATTTTATACCACGCACTTGGCATTCACTTTCAGATATAATGATGTGGAGGCGTTGGAGCATCGCGAGGTAATCACGCGTTTGCTTGGGAGCCTATCGGGAGGTACTTGACCAACATTTTCAGATCATCGGAATTGAAGTATTTATGTGATTCTTTTTTTGTCAAAGGACTTATCAATGTAGTCTCCCCTCGCCAGACCATATAGAATGAAGACAGTCGTTCCTTCTTGATTATGAGGTTCAATTTATCGTAAGTGATCTAGAATGACGTCGTTGAGAACATCATATGGTTCCGGGGAGACCCTGAGGCCTGAGGCATACTGATGCCATACTGCATGATTCTACCAGTATTGAAGTGCCTCTGGAAACCTTGTCGACTATAAGTACAGAAGGCAAGGCTCGTCCACCATATCAAGGCTGCATCTCATACTTAGTAGCAGTAAGATACGGCGAGAGTGAACTTCGCGTGAGGGAGAAAGCAAATTAAAACCAAACTTCGACGCATTACAACTATGGTCTTGTTACCAACGACAATTATAACGACATGAGTAATATACTGATGAAGTAGATTCCATCGTCGGGGGTGCCGTTCCACCCCAGAAAGAGACGGCAAAGTCTTTCAAAATCTGTTCCTATCAAGGGCATACGGACTAGCATTCTCTCGACATCGACGATACCTTGAAATGAACACGCGGAGGCCATATTGTTCAAAATAAAAAAAATGAAGAGTCGATATCTTTTGACATCAAAGTCAACAAGTCAAGTCATAAAGGATCGCTGATTGTGCAAGGTGACCCTCGCGAGTCTTCCCAATAAACATGCGGAACACAATGGAAACACTTTCATTTGTGTGCTGCAGAAATGATACGAATGTAGATTGGCTCTCACATAAAGTGCAAGAATGTGGTAATTCCAACACTGCACGATGTACAATTCCCAAACGTGATGGGAAGTCAGTAAATGAATTTATCGAGTAGGCCGAAATACTTGCCTGCTACAGGCTGCCAATGCTTCTCAATAGTCCTGACAGCAACCTTCTCCCCAACCTCAGTACATCCGGGTGAAGTCAATTGAATCTTCGCTAGATCGTATTTCACGCTCAATACAGTGTTTCAGACTGCGTAGAAGTCACAACGCATTCTCAGAGACAGAGCAGACATCTCTTCGACCACTTTCGCTGCTCTGGAGGGCAACACAGAGGTGAACGCGACCCACTTCCAAAGTCACGCCACCAGACTCACGTGTGATGACTTTTTGCCCAGGTCTGTGACGAAAGGTATGCTTAGTGTTGGGCGGTATTCCGTGTACTGAGAGACACAGAAATATGTGTCTTACACACCAGATGACTAGCATTGCTGAGATGACGGGCGCCTTCGAGGGATATTTGGCTGGGAGAGGCAGTATTATACTTGTGCTTTGTTGGTTGTGTGTTAGCGAGAGTGTCAGGCGCAATCTACCACATCATGTTATTGGGGCCGGAGTAAAAACGGGAGTCAAGACCGCGGAGTGAAGTTGTGTTGTGGCGGTGCGTGATCAGTTCGTTTTACAGGATTGACGGAATGCGACTGATGATCACAAACGAGGCTTGGGCGCTTCAACTGCACAGCCCTAGTCTACCCTAGCCGGACCAAGCAGCCTTCTTGATTGCACAGCCTATATTATAAGCTGTGGAGTGAACACGTGAAAGATAATATGTACATACCAGTTCAAACTTCCAGTGCACTCAACTCTGAATTGACCGAAACACTCCTTTTCCCATTGCGTCCGTGAATTCAGTCCTTCCAATAACCAGTTTCTCGTAAGTGATGATCTGTGGATTGTGTTGGATGGACACTGAGACGGAGCTGCGCCCAGTAGTTGATCATGTCTTCACCCACGCAGGAGATGTCAGCGACAAAGCCCAGCCAGAAATTTGAAGGACACACCGGATTCATCGATGGAGCCATACTACATCTGCCAGGCGGACAACGGATGATGACTTGTTCAAGGGACGGCTCGCTCCGGGTATGGAACTTGAAAAGTGGGAAACAGATAGGAGAGGACTGGCGGGATGGAGAAAGTGAAGTGTGGACGATAGCATTGTCTCCGGACGGGAAGAAAGTGGTTAGCGGGAGTGAAGATGGTGCAGTGAGGTTGTGGGACTTCAAGACAGGCAAAGTCATTGAGAAATGGATGGGGCATACAAAGGGAGTGAGCTCTGTCTGCTGGAGTCGAGATGGTCGCCGAGTGTTAAGTGGATCCTACGATGGGACTGCGAGGCAATGGAATGTGGAGAACGAAGAGACAATCCTCGCACAAATCGAGACAGGGCACAAAGTCGTGTACGCAATCGTCTACTCGCCAGACATGACCATGTTTGCGACTGGTGGATGGGGCGGGATTCCTGGATATAATAACGAGTGCGCAGTCAAAATCTGGGATTCAAAGACAGGCGAGCTTGTCGCAACTCTCAAAGGACACACAGATGACGTGGAGTGCCTGGTTTGGACCCCAGACGGGAAAACACTCATCTCCGGGTCATTTGATAACTCGATTAGGAAATGGAATACATCCACCTGGAAGCAGACCGCACTGCTGGAAGGGCACACCAACAAGATCTGGGCTATTGCAATATCTCCGAATGGCCGCATCCTCGCAAGCGTATCGGGAGACAAGACAGCGCGATTATGGAACCTCGAGAATGGTCTTCCCATTAGTTCGCCCCTCCACCATCCAAATGTAGTGGCCGCCGCGTCCTTTTCGGCAGACGGAAAGCTCCTAGCCACTGGCTGCGATGACTACAACGCATATACATGGGATGTTTATGCGATACTAAGAGAAGTTGGCCTCGACGACCTTCTGCTGGATGCAAATGTGAGTTGACATGCATGTCTTGTTATACTTCATTCCGACTGAACGCGCTCTCCCAGGGCGACAAGGTGGTACTTGATGCTACACAACGTCCTATCCGGCAGCAGCCAATCAAGGTCTCCCGTCGGGTACCCCAAGGATTTTTTGACGACTCACCACATCGTGCTTCCGTACGTCGTCAACGTCTCACCCAGTCTTTTCCTGACCTCATGTCCTTAGTCTTCTGCACGACCCAATGCCCACAATACGCCGTCCCGACTACGTCTCTTCCACTGGGCTCGAAACCTTTTCTCTGGCAGACAGAGCGGTTCACATATCGAGCCAGTAGTCGATGTCCCGTATGCCAAAGGCAAACGCGTATGTCATTTTCTTCCCTGTCAGATGTTCGAAGCCAATTTTATACCACACAGCGAAACGCGTCAGCAAGAGAGAAACGGAAGCCAACCCCGACAAGAAAAGCTGCAAGCAGTTCACGGCCTCCCAACAGCAACGCCGCACAGCAATCCGGCGGCACGGCTCACGCACAGGCATCTTCGCAACCACTGGCTCAAGCTGCCGTATCCACGTCGTCTACCACACCTGCGGTTGCCGTCACTTCTGAAGCTACAACTTCGCACACCAATACTCATGCAACGATAAAAGATGTGGGACGCTGGACTCGCTTCTGGCTCTTCATCTGTTGTGCCTCTCCTGAGTATACTGAGGGTCATCATTAATATATTTTTCTAGTCCTTTACGCAGATATTCCATGATGTTCATCTCATCTTTCGAGCACTTACATGCAACGGAGACATGAGACCGCTTACTGCATACTTTATACTCGCACACTAAACTATCTTCAACTGACGTGTTCCGCTGTATCACGCACATGGCATTCACTTTCATTAGAGAGTGCTTGATCAGCTTCTTTCAGATCGTCGGAATTGAAGTATGTATGATTCTGTGTTGAGAACGACAACATCGAGCTAATTGATGAACATTATTATTGTGGGAGACACTGAGTCTACCAGCTCCCAAATGCCCTTGTCAACTATAAGTACAGAAGGCAAGGCTCGTCCACCATCTAAGGGTTGCACCTCATACTTAGTAGCAGTAAGATACAGAGTGAGCGCGTGAGGGAGAAAGCAAAATGAAACCAAACTTCGACGCATTACAGATATGGTCTCATTGCCAGCGACAAATGTAGCGACACGAGTAATATACCGATGAAGTAGATATCATCGTCGGGGGTGCCATTCCACCCCCAAAAAGAGACGGGTAAGGTCTCTCAAAACCGGTTCCTATCAAGGCATACGGAATGACATTCTCGACATCGACGGTGCCTTGAAATGAATAAGCGGAGGACATATTGTTCAAGACAGAAAAAATCAAGAGTCAATACCTTTTGACATCAAAGTCTGCAAGTCAAGTCATAAGGGATCGCGGGTTGTGCAAGGTGACCCTCACGAGTCTTCTCAATAAACATGCGGAGCGCAATGGAAACACTTTCATTTGTGTGGTACAGAAATGATACGAATGTAGATTGGCTCTCACATAAAGAGCGAGAATGTGGTAGTGAATCGGACTAATTCCAACACTGCACGATGTACACTACCTGATGGGAAGTCAGTAAATGAATTTACCGAGTAGGCAGAAATACTTGCCTGACACAAGCCGCCAATGCTTCTCAGCGCATCCTGAAAGACCAATATCCGAGTCGGTACATGCGGGTGAAGTCAACTGAGTCTTCGCTAGGTCGCATTTCACGCTCAATACAACTGCATTTCAGACTGTTTAGAGGCCACAACGCGTTCTCAGAGTCAGAGCAGACACCTCCTTGGCCACATATGGTGACTTTTGCCCAGGTCTGTGACGAAAGATGGAACACATGCTTGGAATCCGTGGTTTTTGGGTGGTATTCCGCGGACTGAAAGACACAGAAATAAATGTCTTATTAACACGCACCAGATGACTAACATTGCTGAAATGATCCGGGCGCCTTCGAGGTGTATTTGCGCGGAGCAACATGATACTTGCACTCCGTTGGTTGCGTGTTAGCAAGAGTGTCAGGCGCAATCTACTATATCATGTTATTGGGGCCGGCAGTAAAAGTGGGCGTCAAGACAGCAGAGTGAAGTTGTGTTGTGCAATGCCGTGGCGGTGCGTGGTCAGTCCGTTGTAGAATGAAGATTCCTTCTTGATTGCACAGCCTATACTATAAGCTGCGAAGTGAACACGTGGAGGATAACATCTACAGACCAGCTCAAACTTCCACGCTCCTTGTTCCCTTGCGTCCGTGAATTGAGTCCTTCTAGTAACCAGTTTCTCGTAAGTGATGATTGTGCATTATGTTGGATGGAAACTGAGACGGAGCTGCGCCCAGTAGTTGATCATGTCTTCACCCACGCAGGAGACGTCAGTAATAGAGCCCAGCCAAAAATTCAAAGGACACACCGACTGGGTCAATAGCGTCATACATCTGCCAGGCGGACAACGGATGATGACTTGTTCAAAGGACGGCTCGCTGCGGGTATGGAATTTGAAGAGTGGGAAACAGATAGGAGATGATTGGCGGGACGGAGAAGGTGAAGTACGGACGATAGCGTTGTCTCCGGACGGGAAGAAAGCGGTTAGCGGGAGTGAGGATGGTGCAGTGAGGTTGTGGGACATCGAGACAGGCAAAGTCATCAAGAAATGGATGGGGCATACAGAGGGCGTAAGATCTGTCTGCTGGAGTCAAGATGGTCGGCGAGTCTTGAGCGGATCCTTCGATGGGACTGCAAGGCAATGGAATGTGGAGAACGAAGAGACAATCCTCGCACAAATCGAGACAGGGCAGGCAATCGTGCACGCAATCGTCTATTCGCCAGACATGACCATGTTTGCGACTGGCGGATGGGACAAGACTCCTGGAAATACCGAATCCGCAGTCAAAATCTGGGATTCGAAGACGGGCAAGCTTGTCGCTACTCTCAAAGGACACACAAATTCGGTGTCGTGCCTGGCTTGGACCGCGGATGGAAAAACACTCATCTCCGGGTCAGCCGATCGCTCAATTAGGACATGGAGTACTACCACCTGGAAGAAGATCTCACTGCTGGAAGGGCACACCAACGAAATATGGACTATTGCAATATCTCCGAACTGCCACATCCTTGCAAGCTCATCAGCAGACCAGACAGTGCGATTATGGAACCTCAAGAATGGTCAGCTCATCAGTTCGCTCCTCCAGCATCCAAATAGAGTGGCTGCTGTGTCCTTTTCGGCAGACGGGGGGCTACTAGCCACCGGCTGCGATGACCACAATGCGTATACATGGAATGTTGATGCGATACTAAGGGATGCTGGCCTCGAAGACCTTTTGTTGGATGTAAATGTGAGTTGGCATGCATGTCTTATTGTATTTCATTCCGACTGAACGCGCTCTCCCAGGGCGGCCAGTCGGTACTCGACACTACACAACGTCCTGTCCGGCAGCGGCCAATCAAGGTCTCTCATCAGGTACCCCAAGGATTTTTTAACGACTCACCACGTCATGCACCCGTATGTTGTCAACGTCTCACCCAGTACTAGTGTTTTCCTGACTTCATGTTCTCAGCCTTCTGCACGACCCGATGCCCACGATACGCCGTCCCGACTACGCCTCTTCCACTGGGCTCAAAACCTTCTCTCTGGCAGACCGAGTGGTTCACGTATTAAGCCAGTTAATGCCCCGTATGCCAGAGGCAAACGCGTATGTCATCTTCTTCCCTGGAGGATGTTTGAAGCCAACCTCATACCACACAGCGCAACGCGTCAGCAAGAGAGAAACGGAAGCCAATCCAGAAAAGAAAAGCTGCAAGGCCTCCCAACTGCAATGCCGCACAGCAATCCAGCGGCACGGCTCACGTCCAGTCATCTTCACAACCACTGGCTCAAGTTGCCGTCTCCACATCATCCACCGCACCTACGATTGCTGTCACTTCTGAAGCTACAACTTCGCACACCAATACTCACGCAACGATAAAAAATGTGGGACGCTGGACTCGCTTCTGGCTCTTCATTGGTTGTACCTCTCCTGAGTATACTGAGGGTCATGATTAGTTATTTTTTTCATTCTTTACGAACATCTGACATGCTATGCCATTTACCTCATCCCTTCAGTACATAATATGGTAGACATGCAGACTTGCAATCATGATTCCATTGGGAGAAAAAGGCCACTGCTTGTGTTGAGTGTTGGACCGGGTTTGGCGATCATCGATGTCGAACACGAGTTCTCACTCGACCCCCCAGATGTTAGCGTGCCGTCGAGCGATGCACAGCTGAGTCTCTTCCCGTCAGCAGTGAGCGCTGAGAACCATATACTAGTAAGTAGAGCGGGCTTAACGGTCAGTTGCATTGCACCATCTCGTTCGTCTCCGTAAAATGATGGTCTTCATTGAAGTTGCCATCAAACACCCCAGTCAGTGAAGTATTATTCATTCTTCTATTCATCGATTCAGAAGTCTTACTACCATTTTGCTTCGATAGGCGACTCCACATCTCAAATACGAATAGTTTTGTTCTTGGACGTGCTTGCCACTGCTTATGACTTTAAGCTCATCCCCGTTTTTCAAAAACATCCCTATCTACATACATGATCAGCACGTCCTCTGAGCGATCCGACTGGGATAGTGGCTTCATGTCGTTGACGGAGTAGATGAAGGTAGGTCACCCGACGATCTATGATTGTCGTCTGAACAGTGGCTAAACACTTCACTCTGGTTCTACTGACTTTCAGCTAGCTCACCATTTACCTTCGGCGTTGAAAATAGCAGTACAGATCCGCAAGTAGGCAAGTCGAGGTGTTCACACGTACCCGACGGTAAGCTTCTACGCGCACGGATGAAGATTATTCAAGCGCAAGCCAAAAAAGATTGGTGAGATCCTTAGCCCGTTGTGCACTCAAACAATAGTAAGTGGTGCTCACGATGATCACATGAGCATCTTGTGAAGACCAGTGGAGGTGTTTGGCTAATTAACATAGTCGTGACTGAGTCCGGGATCACCAGACAGACGGACCCGACAACGGAAACAAATTAAAGAGTGGAGCGGAAGTATTTTCGGACGCCACAAAGACTACGGCTCCACGGTGAACTTTAAGAGATGTGACGACGGGGGTTCATTGCAACAGCACGTGTGAGTTGGTGTGCTAATCACGAGATACGTTGCCAGCAAGGGGGGCCGCCTTCCTAGACAAGCACACGAGCAAAACACAACATTGTCGACAGACTTACTTGTACACCACTGGTCAGCCACGGCGGTCTACAGCGCGTGCGGGCCTCCAGGCTCCTAGGTGGTCAAAAGTATTACATAGCAACAGATATCCAGGGTTCACAAGCTACTTGGTCCACCAGAATCACATTTGACAATCACACACAACCTGACTATGAATACAAAATACCAATTATGACGGATGAGTCTTCTGTGAAAGTCGCCATGACGAGTAATGTACCTTCCGCGTTTCTCTAGGTTCATCTTCGAGGACTTAGTAATAAGCATCTTGCTGGATGAGCCTGATGGCTTTTGCGGAGCGGGCCTTAATAGAGCACTTGAAGGGTTTGGGATGGCTGTCGTGACGAGTGTATATGTGCAAAATAGATGGCAAACGCCGGTAAGAAGCGCGACATACCTGATGGTGCCTGATGAGGGATCGATTTCAGGAGTGATCTCAACACCGTTCTCGACAACCTTGGAAATATCGAACACCGCAAGCGACATCGCAGTAGATATCCAGACGGAGGCATCGGCGAGGTGACGACCTGTAAAATCACAAGCAAGGGACGTCAGGGACAAACTGTCGTATTGTCTCCTATGCAAGTTGGCATACCTATGCAGATACTGTGAACCACAAAGTCAGCTTTTCGCTCAAACAGCAACTCAATACGCACCGCCTACCAAAGCCGAAGCATATCAAACGAGGGTCGGTCTCAGATCCTTTTCCATCCTTGACCATGAAGCGTTCAGGGTTGAATTGAGACGAGTTAGCATATGTCCGCGGATCATTGAGCATGAACCTGTTGAATTCAAAGCATTAAGTTTTGTTAATATGTCAGATACAGAAGAAAGGAGAGCACCAACCAAATGTTAGGTATGATCAAGGAATGTAGAATCCGGCATGGATGTTGTCCTCGGTGACACGGTGGGCCCCGGCTGTAGTTGGAAACCCTCCGTCAACTGAATATCATCATGAACGAGATACACATACCTGTAGGAACGACAGCATTCCAGCGTAGGACTTCCTTCGCAAGCGCCTCAGTCAATAGTGCTGAGATTCTCGTGTGCATTGTATTTTATCATTATACGAGGATTAGTGCTCGAAGTTGTAGCTGCGGATGTATCAATGAGGGCAGGTGTGGCGGATGACGTGGAGAGGGCATCATGAGCCAATGGTTGCGAAGATGACCCGTGCTGCTGGATTGGTGTGTGGTGTTGCTGTTGGGGGGACGTGAACTGCTTGCAGCGTTTCTTTTCGGAATTGGCTTCCGTTTCCCTCCTGCTGACGTGTTTCGCTGTGTGGCAAGAGATGGAATTTGAAAATCCAAGAGGGGGGGAGTGACACACGGTTGCCTTTGGCATACCGGGCATCGACCTGTTGTGCAACGACGTGGCGGTGCGTGGTCAGTCTGTCGTAGAATGAAGACTGGGATTCACGGAATGCGACCGATGATCACAAACGAGGCCTGGGCGCTTCAGCTGCACAGCCCTAGTCTACCCTAGCCAGACCAAACAGAAGAAAGATTCCTTCTTGATTGCACAGCCTATACTATAAGCTGTGAAGTGAACACGTGAAAGATAATATGTACATACCAGTTCAAACTTCCAGTACACTCAACTCTGAATTGACCGAAACACTCCTTTTCCCATTGCGTCCGTGAATTCAGTCCTTCCAATAACCAGTTTCTCGTAAGTGATGATTTGTGGGTTATGTTGGATGGACACTGAGACGGAGCTGCGCCCAGTAGCTGATCATGTCTTCACCCACGCAGGAGATGTCAGCGACAAAGCCCAGCCAGAAATTTGAAGGACACACCGGATGGATCGATGGCGTCATACATCTGCCAGACAGACAACGGATGATGACTTGTTCAAGGGACGGCTCGCTCCGAGTATGGAACTTGAAAAGTGGGAAACAGATAGGAGAGGACTGGCGGGATGGAAAAAGTAGAGTGTGGACGATAGCGTTGTCTCCGGACGGGAAGAAAGTGGTTAGCGGGAGTGATGATGGTGCAGTGAGGTTGTGGGACTTCAAGACAGGCAAAGTCATTGAGAAATGGATGGGGCATACAGAGGGAGTGAGCTCTGTCTGCTGGAGTCGAGATGGTCGCCGAGTGTTAAGTGGATCCTACGATGGGACTGCGAGGCAATGGAATGTGGAGAACGAAGAGACAATCCTCGCACAAATCGAGACAGGGCACAAATTCGTGCACGCAAGCGTCTACTCGCCAGACATGACCATGTTTGCGACTGGTGGAAGGGACGGGATTCCTGGAAATAATTACGAGTGCGCAGTCAAAATCTGGGATTCAAAGACAGGCGAGCTTGTCGCAACTCTCAAAGGACACACAAATTGGGTGATGTGCCTGGTTTGGACCCCAGACGGGAAAACACTCATCTCCAGGTCAGCCGATAACTTAATTAGGACATGGAGTACTACCACCTGGAAGCAGATCGCACTGTTGGAAGGGCACACCAACGAGATCTGGGCTATTGCAATATCTCCGAATGGCCGCATCCTCGCAAGCGCATCGTACGACAACACAGCGCGATTATGGAACCTCGAGAATGGTCATCCCATTAGTTCGCCCCTCCACCATCCAAGTCTAGTGGCCGCTGCGTCCTTTTCGGCCGACGGAAAGCTCCTAGCCACTGGCTGCGATGACTACAACGCATATACATGGGATGTTTATGCGATACTAAGAGAAGCTGGCCTCGACGACCTTCTGCTGGATGCAAATGTGAGTTGACATGCATGTCTTGTTATACTTCATTCCGACTGAACGCGCTCTCCCAGGGCGACAAGGTGGTACTCGACGCTACACAACGTGCTGTCCGGTCAATCAAGGTCTCCCGTAGG
The DNA here is from genome assembly GCA_016628065.1 of Suillus lakei. NCBI lineage: Eukaryota > Fungi > Basidiomycota > Agaricomycetes > Boletales > Suillaceae > Suillus > Suillus lakei. The sequence continues at coordinate 30,433 of JABBWA010000384.1, forward strand.
GTACCCCAAGGATTTTTCGACGAACAGCCACATCGTGCTTCCGTACGTCGTCAACGTCTCACCCAGTCTTTTCCTGACCTCATGTCCTTAGTCTTCTGCACGACCCAATGCCCACAATACGCCGTCCCGACTACGTCTCTTCCACTGGGCTCGAAACCTTTTCTTTGGCAGACAGAGTGGTTCACATATCGAGCCAGTAGTCGATGTCCCGTATGCCAAGGGCAAACGCGTATGTCATTTTCTTCCCTCGTCGATGTTCGAATCCCATCTCATACGGCACAGCGAAACGCCTCAGCAAGAGAGAAACGGAGGCCAGTCCCGAAGAGAAAACCTGCAAGCAATTCACGGCCTCCCAACAGCAACACCACGCAGCAATCCAGCGGCACGGCTCACGCCCAGTCATCTTCGCAACCACTGGCTCAAGCTGCTGTCCCCACGTCGTCTACCACATCTGCGGTGGCCGTCACTTCTGAAGCTACAACTTCGCACACCAATACTCAAGCAACAATAAAACACGTGGGACGCTGGACTCGCTTCTGGCTCTTCGTCTGTTGTGCCTCTCCTGAGTATACTGAGGGTCATCATTAATTTGATTTTTTCATTCTTTACGAATATCTCATCTGACATGCTATGACTTTTATTTCATCCCTTCAGTACATAATACGGTAGACATGCGGACTTGTAATCATGATTCTGTTGGGGGGAATAGGCCACTGCTTGTACTGAATTTTGGACTGGGTTTGGCGATCATCTATGTCGAACTCCCGGATGCTAGCGTGCCGTCGAGCGATGCACAACTGAGTCAGAGTCTTCCCATCTGTTGTGAGCACTGAGATCTATAGTAAGTAGAGCGGGCTTAGCTATGGGTCAGTTGACTCATTATCTCGTTCGTCTCCATTAAATGATGATCTTCATTGAAGTTGCCATCGAACACCGTAGTCAGTGAAGTATTCTTCATTCTTCTATTCATCAATTCAGAAGTCCCACTACCATTTTGCTTCAATAGGCGACTCCACATCTCAAATACGAACAGTTTTGTTCTTGGACGTGCTTGCCACTGCTTATGACCTTCAGCTCATGCCCGTTTTTCAAGAATATCCCTGTCTACATCATCCACGTCCTTTGAGTGATCCAACTAGGATAGTGGCTTCATGTCATTGGCGGAGTGGATGAAAGTAGGTCATCCGACGATCTATCATTGTCGTCTGAACAGTGGCTAAACACTTCACCCCAGGCAAGTCGAGGTGTCTACACGTACCTAAGGGTGAGCTTCTATGCGCACGGACGAAGATTATTCAAGCGCGAGCCAAAAAAGATCGGTGAGATCCTTAGCCCGTTGTCCTCCTAAACAATAGTTAGTGCTCACGATGATCACATGAGCGTCCTGTGAAGACCGGTGGGCGTGTTTAGTTAATTAATATGGTTGTGACTGAGTCCGGGATCACCAGACAGACGGACGACAACGGAAACAAATTAAAGAATGGAGCGGAAGTATTTTCTGATGTCATAAAGACTGCGGCTCCGCGGGTGAACCTAAAGAGGTGACGACGGGGACAGCGCGCGTGAGGTGGTGTGCTAATCATGAGATACCTTGCCGGCGAGCTGTCGGGGGACCGCCTTCATCGACCGAGATGAAGAGTGTACGTTTCATCTCGCTCGATCGTCTGTAATTCACGACGCTGGACTTCCTAGACAAACACATGAGTCAAACACAACATTTTCGACAGACTTACTTGTGCACCACTGGCCAGCCACGGCGGTCTACAGAATCCACAGCGCGTGCGGGCACCTAGGTAGTCAAAAGTAACACATAGCAACAGATATCCAGGGTTCGCAAGCTACTCGGTTTACTAGAGTCCGAGTCACATTTTCAATTATGCACAACCTTGTTATGAGTACAAATACCAATTATGACAGATGAGTCTCCTGTGAAAACCGCCACGGCGAGGAATGTACCGTCCGTCTTTCTCTAGGTTCATCTTCGCGGACTAGTGATTAGCATCTTGCTGGATGAGCCCGATGGCTTTTGCGGAGCGGGCCTTAATAGAGCACTTGAAGGGTTTGGGGTGGCTGCCGTGACAAATGTGTATGTGCAAAACAGATCGCGGACGCCGATAAGAAGCGCGACATACCTGATTGTACCTGACGAGGGATCGATTTCAGGAGTGATCTCAACACCGTTCTCGATAACCTTGGAAATATCAAACACTGCAAGCGACATCGCAGTAGATATCCAGACGGAGGCATCGGCGAGGTGACGACCTGTAAAATCACAAGCGAGGGACGTCAGGGAAAACTGTCGTATTGTTTCCTATGCAAGTTGGCATACCTATGCAGATACTGTGAACCACAAAGTCAGCATTTCGCTCAAACAGCAACTCAATACGCACCGCCTACCAAAGCCGAAGCATATCAAACGAGGGTCGGTCTCAGATCCTTTTCCATCCTTGGCCAAGAAACGTTCAGGGTTGAATTGAGACGAGTTAGCATATGTCCGCGGATCATTGAGCATGAACCTATTGAATTCAAAGCATTACGTTTTGTTAATAAAAGGGGAGCAAACCAAATGTTAGGTATGATCAAGGAGCCTTTTGGAATATAGTATCCGTCATGGATGTCGTCCTCGGTGACACGGTGGGCCCCGGCTGTCGTTGGAAAACCCTCGTCAACTGAATATTATCATGAGGGGGATACACATACCTGTAGGGACGACAGCATTCCAGCGTAGGACTTCCTTCGCGAGCGCCTCAGTGTAGGGGAGAGAGTTACGGTCGGCAAAGGATGGAAGACGATCAGGACCAATAACGGCATCGATTTCGGCCTGAGCCTTCTTCTGCACATCAGGGAAAAGTGTCATGGCCAGGAAAAACGAGTATATTGCCGAAACTGTCTGAGGAAGGAATTAGTCTCGAAATGTGAAGATTTGAAATATGCAGGGCGGTTCTAACCGTGTCCGCACCACCGGAGTATAGGGATGCGGCAGACCACTTCACAATATGATCCTCTTCGGCAGACAAAGTACGGCCTTCCAAGAGATTCGAAGTGAAAGACTTCGGGGCAATGCCAGCAGCCTGTGGAATTGACACTTCAGCTCCTTATCAAAAAACTGCGAATATCAGTCACCATCTGATCCTTGACGAACTTATGGGGTGCAGAAACCATCTCTTCGAGGGTCCCGCGCCACTCACGCGCTATACGTTTGAAGCCAGCACCAGGGAACCAATCGGGAACCCTGGCCACTGAGAAAGTCAGGCCATCGGAAGCAAACGTAAGAATGAGCCCTACAGGATGGCATGATGTCAACCGCGAAGGCACCGGGAGCGGTGGACCGCGAGAACTGGTCCAGAGCGCACTCTGCAAGGTCAATGAAAGGATCATTGTTCTCTTTCACTTCATAACCATGAGAGATGCGCAGAATGATAGCGCCAGCGGTGCTGTAACATTAATCAAAATCATGCCAATGCAAGGATTAAGAATACCAACTGTCGAACATGTGCCTGTAGTCGATCGGGTTTCGTGAACACACGCTTAAGGAATCGGCGAGTCTCAATCTCCTGAATCGGGTTGTAGATATCCAAAGCGGCGTGGATGCCAATGACACGTTGCAAGTTCTTGCGGTACCGGCGAAAACGATCACCGTAAGGGAGAAGAGCCAAAGAGTGCTTCCAGCCACAAAGATCGCCGGCCATAGTAAAAACAGGTCGGTCAGAGTAGATGGAACTCTTATTGCCCAGCATTGCAATCGCAGTCTTGACAGAGTTCAGTATGATGACGTGCTGACCCAGAACCTCGACATGCGAAATATCACCTGCAGATAAGACATTGAAATGCATGATTTTGGAAAAGTTAACGGGAGGCACTTACCATACTTCTTGCCCCACCCAGCGAAGGTGAGCCAGGGCTTGATGTGGGGTATGTCGAGGATATTCCCGATAAGAGGCCACCCCGAAGGACCAGGGGGATATGATGCAGGATTCTTCTTGGTGAACACCCGCTTTCCAAAATACACACCAAAACCAGCAAGACATAGGCCCAGCCAATTCACGGTGATGAGCGTCAACATTGCCCACTAGCAGATGAACAACTAGTAAAGAGGATCTGGGTTGTATACCAGTGTCAATAATCCAGAGTCCTTTCCCACTAGACAGATATGTATTTTCGATATCATTTCTTGATCTTCTCTGAAATCAACAAGGAAGCCCGGGCTCGGGCTGCGGAGCACCCAAAACTGTGAATCACCTTGTAATTGCTCAGTGACTCTGATTGCCACATTGTACGAGTCGGAACTTCAGGAGTCCGGGGGCGAAGGTCAATTACACGACAGAATCAGACGGATGGTGGTACATAAGCTGCAGTCGCCAGCATGAGTTGGTGATTTGACCCGTCTCCGGATACTTAATCCCCGGTCGCCAGTTCGGACACTTGCACTAATTCTGTGGAACTAGTCATGTCAGTGAACCGAGAATTTCAGCACTATTGTATCACTGAACCAATAAATTCAGCAACGCCAACGCTGGAGTGAGAAGTCCACTGCTTACACCATGAAGCTTGAAGTTCGGTGCAATGACCACAGAGCAGCGGACTTCAGTGGGACTACTATTGAAGAAAGGCAGCACTAGGACGATGAAGAGACAGAGGAGTGGTTTGAATTCGATCCTGAGGGCCCCTAGTATACCATTTCTGTGGACATGACAGACACGACAGTCGGCATGTGGCCTGAATATGCGGGGTATCGTGTAGCCTGCTCGGTGGCCTGCCATCCTCGCCTGAACAGATAGCACGGTGATGTTGACGGCACTAGTACTGGTGGCAGTGGAACTGGAATGTTCCCAATTTCTCATACGATACCTGCTCTACTGTTATTCCGGTCCCACCAATTTGACTCCAGAAAAGCAGCACGCACGTCGCACATCTAAGTACAACTTGAATTCAATGGCTGGGGTTATCCAAGAAGCTAACAATTTCCAGATCCGTTACATAGATCCGTGGCCCTGCACTTACATTAGAATTTAGCAACTGCTCGCGAGGAGCAGGTGGGCATCTATTCGTGAACCACGGCGGATGAGTTTTTTAACCTGGTCCGACGGTCGTGATTGAGGCCGGGATCATCAGTCGCTCACGTGCTACGTGACGAGCACAACAACGGCAAAAAAAATCGAAGACCGATTCGAAAATCTTTTCTGATGTTCACAAGGGTTGTGGCTCTACGGGTGAACTTCGGGAGGTGACAACGGGGGTTCATCGCAACGTGTGAGATGGTGCACTCCGAGAAGTCTGTCCACGAGCTGTTAGGGTGTCGTGCGTAAAGGCCATTACGAGGTTTGTCGTCGGAGTCGGAAGAGCATTCACTTGATTACTACTACGCGTGAAGAAGGTGCCAGACAGGCTAAACGTTGTCAGACGGTCCATGTGCGTGTGTCGGTAAGCCAAGTCTCGTCATTAGTGACATTTCATTGCGGTGCCAGACGAACAAGTTGTCAGACAGACCGTGTGCGCTTGTTGGTAGGTAGGTTATATACTTATTTGCAGCACGCATCCATTGCCAGAATTAACATTGTAGCGAAGGTAGTGACTATGTCATCTGGATACACGGTTATAAATGAGGGCAGATTCACAGTGATATCATTCACAAATCGTAAATTATTCCAACAAGATGAAGTAAGATGTCATAAATATATGATATCGCGAAGCAAACCAATCATCTTGCACATCCTCTGAGTGCAAAATACAAAGTATGACGCATGTCAAGCGTGAGTTGCCACCCAAGGCAACGGATATATCCCTACGTGTTTCTCTGATCTCAGCTTCGTACACTTAGTACTAAGCATCTTCCTGAATGAGCGCAAGGGACTTTGCGGAACGGGGCTTGATAGAGCACTTGAAAGGCTTGGGGTGGCTGCGATTGTGTTTGTCTAGTCCAGCACGGCAAACGACAACAAGCGTGACATACCTGATTGTACCTGATGAGGGGTCAATCTCGGGGGTAATCTCGACGCCATTCTCGATAACCTTGGAGATATCAAATACAGCAAGTGACATTGCAGTAGACATCCAGACAGACGCATCAGCAAGGTGAAGACCTATAAAATCAAAAACAAGCGACGTCAGAAGTGTTTCCTGGATCGGCGCCCTCTGAGTTTAGCTAACCTGGGCAGATACTGCGGAGCAGAAAGTCAGCATTTTTGCTCCGAACAGCAACTCAATGCTTACCGTCTACCAAACCCAAAGCAGATTGTGCGAGGATCGGTCTCAGGCTCTTTTCCATCCTTGGCCAAGAAGCGTTCAGGGTTGAACTCCGTGGGGTTGGCATATGTCCGAGGATCATTGAGCATGAACCTGCCGCAATTCCAGCCATTGAAACATACCGAATACAGGAGGAGAGTACTAACCAAACGTTGGGTATTATCAAAGAGCCTTTGGGAATGTAGTACCCATCATGGATGTCATCCTCAGTGACACGGTGAGGAATAGCTGCCATTGAGATACCCCTGGTCAACAACAGAATGCTATAAATAAGATGCACATACCGGTAGGGACGACAGCATTCCAGCGTAGGACTTCCTTCGCAAGCGCCTCAGTGTAGGGGAGGGAGTCGCGGTCACCGAAGGAGGGAAGACGATCAGGACCAACAACGGCATCGATTTCAGCTTGAGCCTTCTTCTGTGCGTCAGGGAAAAGTGTCATGGCCAGGAAAAACGAGTATATTGCCGAAACTGTCTGAGGAAGAAATTAGTCTCAAAATATGACAATTTGAAAATGTAGGGCGATTCTAACCGTGTCGGCACCACCGGAGTATAGGGATGCAGCAGACCACTTCACAATGTGATCCTCTTCGGCAGACAAAGTACGGCCTTCCAAGAGATTCGAGGTGAAAGACTTCGGGGCAATGCCAGCAGCCTGTGAAATTGGAACTTCAGCTCCTGATTAGAAAACGATGAATATTAGTCACCATCTGATCCTTGACAAACTTGTAGGGTGCAGCGACCATCTCTTCGAGAGTCTCGTGCCATTCACGAGCTACACGCTTGAAGCCAGCACCAGGGAGCCATTCGGGTACCTTGGCCACTACAAATAGTCAGGAACTTGGAAGCGACAGTCAGAATGCTATTGCCTTACAGGATGGCATGATGTCAACCATCCAGGCACCGGTAGCAGTGGACTTTGAGAATTGGTCGACAGCAAGGTCTGCAAGGTCGACGAAGGGATCGTTATTCTCCTTCACTTCATAGCCATGAGAGATGCGCAGAATGATAGCGCCAGCGGTGCTATACAAATTCAAATATCAAGTAAATATAAGGATAGATAGGACATACTGTCGAACGTGTGCCTGGAGTTGGTCGGGTTTCGCAAGTACACGCTTCAGGAATCGGCGAGTCTCAACTTCCTCAATAGGATGGTAGATATCCATGGCGGCGCGACTGCCAATGACACGGTGGAAATTTTTGCGGTACTCGCGTAGATGGTCGCCATAAGGGAGAAGGACGAGAGTGTTCTTCCAGCCAACAAGTTCACCACCCATGGGGAGAACAGGACGATCAGAGTAGACGGAGCTCTTCTTTTCCAGCATTTCTACCGCAGTTTTCGCAGAGTTCAAGACCATGATGTGCTGACCCAAAACCTCCACATGTGATATATCGCCTGCACGCAGGTGTTAAAATGCATGATTTCGGCAGAACAGGAGATACTCGCCGTACTTCTTGCCCCACTCAGTGAAGGTGAGCCAAGGCTTGACCTGGGGCATGTCTGGGATATTGCCAACGAGAGGTCGCCCCGGGGGGCCAGGGGGGTATGGTGCAGGATTCTTCTGAGTAAACACCTGCTTCACCAGATACACTCCGACACCGGTAAGACATATGTCTAGCCAAGTTATGTCGGTGAGTGTCAACATGGTTGACTACCAGGAGTAAATAAAGAGTGGCCGGTGTGCAGTGAGCGATCAGGAAGGAGATAAGAGACTTTGACTAGTGCGCCGGGTTGAAAAGGGAGAGGATAGAGCGAGTATGGAAGTTAAGCTGTCACGTCCTATCTTGTGGTGGATGTTATATTTGCGTATAAAACCTTCCTCATTTCGTTGTAATCTTCTTTGGCTTCTGGAAGCACAAGAGATAATCTTTTGGTCGTAAGAGGACTCGTAACGTGGCGTAAGATGTTGTCAACCGGCTAAACCAGCAAGCCACCTAGATTTAGGTCAACTTTCAGGCACCCGCGGGACAATATTTGCCGCTTTCTGCGATCATATCGACTCTACCTCCGAGCTCCCACCAACCACGGACCCTTAACAAGCACTTGCACCACCAAGCACCTATTCATACTCAGTTGACCTTCCTTATATTTACGGCCTTCTAGTCGTGATGGACAAAGGGCGCCACCATACTCAGGTCAAAACGTCAATCGTTGCTGCCATCCAAGTTGCAACTAACTCTTCAGGGCACAGCTAAATCTCGATCACACCGCAATATGGGGGTTCATCATACGTACATCCGATACTGTATTATGTTTGCATCTCAGATAGATCTTGGAGAAATAACAGATCGTGGTACCACAAGACATTACGTGTGGGGGCACTAAAGTTTGACATCGACATGGGGAACGTGTTTGTCCAATGCAAATCCGTGTATTAATGTTGATGAAAATGCCAGTTCCAAAGTGCTCAGGTAAAATGGAAAAGGAAAAAAAAAAGTATGGACACCATGCGCCGCAGGTATGTACGAAGGAATAGAGTAGCTATAGCACTTCCAATGACCAGATCGGTGCAGATCATATGTTACAATACTTACAATCAATGCAAAGAACCACGCAAAAAAGAATGACATCAATGTTCTACCAAAGTATGATGCGGTACATTTTGTGCTTCTCATCGACCTCGTGGCGCCCATGCCCGAAGCGACTAAACTGCCTGAGCACTTTTAAGTTCCGTTGCAGATGAATACTATCGTGCATGCGGATCAGCGCTAGATCGCGGCCCCGGTAAAAAAGAAAAACTGACCTCATCTCGAACGTATTCCTGCGTAGTATCAATCTTGATTGAGATGTTGTTCGGCATCCGCTGATATCATACCATAGATCAGCCAAGCGCCGAGCAAAAAAATTTCACGGAACTTACCCTTTGCGAAGTACCAACGCTAGTAGAGGTTTTCTGAATTCCCTGAAGCGAGAGCGACATGTTTTCGTCTCGGGAATCGCCACGAAGACTCTTGCGTGCATTAAGAGTTGCCAGCAGGGAGTTGCAGTAAACTGGAAATGATGTCGTTGACCTCTTGGACTGTATAATGTGGCTGAAATGTACTTACGACGGCCCAAGCAGAAATAAAATGCGATGTAAATGAAAGTGCCGTCCCACACTGTAATCTGTGCCACGTCTGGGTCAGGGGTGCAACACGGCCATTTGCGATTTGCTACGTACAGAGATGAGGGACATGACTGCGCAAATGCTGGTGAGGAGACCGGTGTTGATGCTGAACAGAATCAGTTTATTGATCATGGTATCGGACCTCCGGAATCCAGTGCGAGATTGTTGAAGGAGTGTGCAGAGGAATACAGCGATAAGGACATCTCCAGCAGCTGCTAAAGCGTTCACAGACATGGACAATGACTTGAGCGCGGCGAGTTCCGCAAACGTCGTCATATGGATACTAAAGAGGTGGTTTGCATTAGCCATACTGCATGTCATATTCCTACAAGACTCACGCTTTTGCAACATATACTTTTGTTATTATATTAGCGATCTAATTTCTGAGAGAAAAAAGCGCATACTCACTGACAACGAGGACGAATTCACCAATGACAAGGGACAGCACAGACCCGGTTGCGATTAGACTCTTGTTGCTTACTGGTTGATAGTAAGCAAACGCTCTCTGGCGGATGAATGACACACATACGTCTGTATACACGCATGGTAAGGAAGCTGGCAGGACGATCAGCACGGAACGTTCTTTTCGGAAAAGGTCTCACACCGACCTTTGAACCATAAGCGCTGTGAAGCCATTGAATAAAACTTCAACCTATCACATCAAACAAACGTTCAGACGAGAATCACGGACTGATGAAACGCAGCTTACAATTAGGCTCCAGACTAGAGTCCCGAGGTCAGCAACGATGCCGAAGTCCGTTACAAGATATGTGTACACTATCAGAACCTGATGTTCAGTTCCCAGTCAAACACAACTTGTTTCACGGACTCACCGGTGTGTGTAATCAAAGCCTGATGCACCGAGTCTGATACAAGTACAGCGCCGACCTATATTAAACAATCACGTTGAATGATGGTGCATATTTAGGTCACGCTACGTGAACCTACCAAAAGCTTGATGTACCACGGATCCGAGGGGTACCGGCTAAAGTAGTACCATGTCTGCACACAAGTAACTTTGTACAATCATGAACTCGGCCAAAAAACGAACAGCACAAAAACATACCTCCGTAGAGTCTGTAACATTCAAATTCCAATTTGAACGCGTTGTTTGATCCAACGAAGAGGACTTACGTGGCAGAGATTACAACCCCAATCAAGAATGCTCCAAACCTAGAATTATGTTTGTCAAGTCATTAGGATGTAGGGGATTCGAAGTATACGCACGTATTATCCAGAGCACCCATGGTAGAGAAGTATGTGTCTGGATGAATGCGGATAAGGGTGCTGATATGAAGTACCTGGTAGGGGGGACGGTGGAATGTATAGCAACAGCTGGGACAACCTTTTGTATGAGTAGATTCGCTGGCCAGCTACTTTTGGAAGGTGCCGTGAAGCGTGAAAATTGGTGCGAAGTGACAGGTGCTTCTGTCTAAAGCTGATGGGCTGACCCGGATCTGATTTGACGACACATGAGGCCCGCAGGCAACTTCGAAATCGCAAGTTGCCAGAAATTTCCGCATTAGACGCTATTAAACACACTCTTCCTCCACAGACCTAAGCGCCGAAACTTCTCAGGGCTGCCAACTTTAGAATGATCATTAGTAACACCCTGAGCATAACCGCCGACATGGAAGCTTATGGACTGAACTTTGAAGGTTCATATTCAGCACTCGCTTTTAAGTGCTACGAGCACGTACCATGATGGCATACATAATGACACCATGAAGATTCATTACCGATAGGCTCGCGCGCTCTGAAGTTAAATTTTTCAATTTCTGGGGTCTCTTCAAGAGAAGGCTTCCGTTATGGTTGTGCGAAGGCTTAGGAATCCTCGGTTTCTTTCGGTTGCATCCTTCCTCCCCACCTGACTAGGAAACGCGGACATCCGATGGGCTGCCAGAAATAGAGAAATAAGGCAGTTTGCACCCGATCCCAACCAGATCTGTCTGCCAGAAATCACCCTGAGATAACTGCCAAAGGCACAAAGGGTAACCTACAAACGTTGTCATTTTCCCAGTGTTGCTCAAAACGGGCCTTATCAGTTTCGTACTTGTCGCGGACCTCCGATTGAAACAACGCGCAAAAGGAGGCGAATGCCTAGAGGCACTAGGAAAATTGATAGTCGATAACGTTAGTTTCTAGGTTCGGCTGAGTAGACATGAGAGTACTGCATTTAACATGTCGATGGCGAACAAAGAGCGGAACATGCAGGAATTCGCACATATTATGCTCTGTGATTAGTTCATGCTAAGTACTGCTAGTGCTCTAGAGCAGTTACATTACAAAGTCAGCATGTTGAATTAATGAATTTTGTCGGCGCGGCCGAAGCATCCCTGAGCAGGGGACCAATACTTTTTAACTTATAACTTGGCACCAATGTGGGGAATTCTACGCGTACATGTTTTGGAGATTGTTGTTTGCTTCCATCAGAACACTGTCATCGTTGCCATCAAAATGTGGACGAGATACTGGAGCTCGCGTAGTGAA
>JABBWA010000385.1:0-42109 GCA_016628065.1 Suillus lakei
ATGTCTTGAATGAAATCACCTGGTATCCAGCATCTCCAGTGGCGGCGCCTGACATGGCATTCTGAACAAACGGTATATGATGCTGCAGGGTTATAGATAATCACCACCAACATCTTGTGCCTTCATGGGGTGATGACTGCACTGGTATTTTTGAATGTAGCTTATATACATTATTTCATGATGGTACAGATGATCACTTCCTACTCCGTGTGGCCTTGGGAGCTTCGGGGACGCTGCCTTGCTCTGGTTCTCTTCGCCGGTGGTGGTGGGTATCACTAATAGGGGCGGTGGCACGGCGTTTGATGCCTTGGTAGGCAGATCATCATTCCCCACATTGGAACAAAGACCCTTGCTCCTGGTCTGTGCACCTGCTGATTTTGCTGGTTCGTGTGGTGTCTTCGGAGGAGCCACCATGTTGCCGGTCATGTTTGATTTGACAGGCTGCATTACCTCAGATGTATTGGTGGAATGAATGGTATGAGGGTAAGGGTATGAGATACCGCCACACATCATTTCCATCCCAGGATATGGACAGGCGTCCGGTCTCAGTTGCCTTGGGAGGGACTGCTTCTTCCCTGTCATTAGCAGACATTGGAGCCTCCTCATCATCGTTGTCAGTAGACGACCAATGCTCCTCTTCCACTTCTTCCTCAGTGCTTTGCTCATCATGTGTTGGTGTCTGGAGGCATGATTGGGCTTTCAAGTACCACCGCCCTTCCATGCTGAGCAGCTCGCTGCATTGCTGTTCAGGAAAGACTTGGCCGGTGTCTCCATGTCGCCGTAAGTGTCTTTCCAAGCTTTGAACAGAAGGTAGGCCGAAGGTTCTTTTTGTTGTCGGCGATACCAGAAAGTCCAACAGAGCAGTGGCATCTGCTTTGTCCATCTTTGATGTTTGCCACACCAACTGTATGGCAGCAGGCCAGTATGGTGCTGTCAAAGAAGCCTTATTGGTTCTTGACTAAGTCAACCCCATGGCACCGCCGACTTCACTTTGTCTGTTCCCATGCCCTCTCTGTTGAAATTAAGACCTAGCCAATATCATGAAGAAGACTTAATAACTGACTGTAATGCCTAGTCAGGAACGACCAAATGATATGCTGTTGATCACCGTGTTTTCTAGCCCATGGTGTCAGGGAGCACTGGCCATCCATCATCATCTTCCTCCAGTTCAAGGAGCTTTTGGGGCACTCTTTTCTTGGAGGTCACAAATATGAGGGACATCTTGATCCTCGACATCTGGATATTCATTAATTAGGACACTGCTGTATTCTCCGGGCTGAGCATCTCACTGAATTGCTCCCCTGCATAATGCTGCCACTCTGGCATGAAGATCTCTTCCCAATCCCGCATCTTCAAAAAGCTTTCACCACCACTGAACTGCTCATTGAAGTCATGTCTCCAGTGATTTCAGATCTGGCTGATCACAGCAAGAGGAGAAACAACACTCACGCCTCTAACATTAGCTTGCCTCCACTGTTCCGCCATGCCGACATCACAAAGACCCTCATTCCAGCTTGCTTGAACATTTCAATGGCAAAATGCTCCATCATGTCGGCGCCTTTGGTTTCAGCAATGTTGGCTTGGATGTCAGGTGGTGCAGCTTCATTGTTCCACTTCTTTGCAATCACTTTCACCTCTTCCTTCTCCTCTGCCGACAGACCTGCAAGGACAGTCTTTGTAGCCTCTGGCCACTTGACAATCATCCCCTCACTCCCAGGGGTTTCTCCAGTCTCCTCTTGGATATGGGCCTTATTCTGCTCAATCAACACATGGTGAGCTGTCCATTTCTTGCCATACTTGATGAGTGGCTTTGGAGCCTTCCGGTGACATTGGTTGTACAGCCATTCCTTGTAGGTCTTTTGTCCCAAAATAAATAGCCAGAGGAGGCAGATATGTACACTAGCACATACCTTTTTCCGGGTTTTTAATATGGCTTTGTCCCGGGTGGGAGCTTGGAGGCAGGCTTCCTTGTGTATGGCATTCAAAATATGTGATCGTTGTTTACCTTTTACAGACCTCCAGTCCTCCAGGTGGGCCTTGAGCACTGTGATTTCTGCCTTGATCAAGGGAAGCTTGGTCTGCTGGGGGACAATGACAGGGGATTCACTCTGGGCCATTTCATGAGATGATTGATGATATGAATGGTGGGATGTCGAAAATTGTCGGTTCCCATGACCCTTACTCAGATTCATTGGTTCCTGCCAAGGTTCATCTTATGTACATATAGCTACACAATAACCATGCACACAATGCATCGGCCTGCTATTACTTGCCCCTCTTGTGCAGAAATGGCTGTATGTTATGCATATATGACTGACTCTAATATTAGCATGAGATATTCTGGTTGAAACTGAGCTGTTGAAAGACCAATCAAAGCCTAATTCCTGGTATGTAATGGTTCATGTATATCAGCATGCATACAAAGCATGGCATCAGCATACTATGTATTACTTGTCCCTTGCCCCTTGTATGCACAAATGTCTGTGGGTTATACATGCATAACAAACTCTGATATCAGCATGACATCTCCCTGATGAAACAAACCCATTGAAAGACTGATCAAAGCCTGATTCTGGGGGTGTAGTGATGGACAGATGAATACTGATGCTGAGCATACCTTACATCGGAGTTTGTTCTAGTCTAGTAGCGAGGGAAATCAGGCCCCCAGAACTTCAATCATCGCTGTGGGAGAAATCGTAGAAGCGCACTATAGTGATAGCATGTCGATCCTGTTTGGTGTAAGAGTAGTAGTCGACCCAAAGGGATAGCTCTGAGAGCAGTTCCTCAAGTTTGTAAGAGCGAAGGGACAAGTGCAGCTGGGTATTATGATCTATGTGACGGACTCCGCAAGCTATGCGGTGAAGATACGAGATGCAGATATGCGGATGAGTTGCGAGGCGAGTGCGGTGCGGACGCAGAGTAAGAGAGTGTGGATATAACTAGAAGGGAACCAAGTATATGAGTCCAAGTACCAGGTAATGGGTGACGGGTATGACAGGTAAGGGTACCAGGTATAAGGGACGCAATGCGAAGTTTTGCTGGGATCTGTTCCGGAACTTTATGTGACGAGGTTTCTAGGTATAACTAGCAAGGGTCGAACGCTCAAGGAGTGTAGAGGTCAAGCGCAAGATAGGGAGAACTGCAATCAATTGCACAAGAACAAAGAATGAGGTAGACTAAGGCTAGTGACTCCTGCAACACTGACTCAAAGGAAGGGAATGTAGAAAAGTGAGTAGTTATGAGTCCTGGGCAAGTATTTATGTGAGTCCGTATGAATCCGGGACTATGCAGGTGACCGCATATGTACAAGCGAGTCTGGGGTGATATAAGATGTAATAGCGCTAAGCTGGCCTCATGCATGGGAAAAGTATGTAAAACAGCCTGCAAACGATCAATAGACAACAGGTAAGGACTAATAATGCACCAGTGGGGTTGGATGGACGTGGACAGGACATGGGAGGACGATGCGAGGGACCAGTACGGTTATGTGAAGTGATGCGGATCGTAACCCAGTATGCAGAGCCACCACAACGACGCATGAAGGTGTGTAACTTACCGCAACTATCCAGAACTGTTCATGGCTCTTCGGAATGACTTTGGACTGTGAGTGTAGGTATTGGCTAGCATGGGGAAATGATGCTCTGCAGGGCTGTAGCCAGATTGTTTCCTACATTGCATACCATCGGCTTTAGCACATGGGGGGCTCTAAAGTACAGGAGTGGACACCTACCAGTAATATTTGTGTGGTGCAATGGAAGAAAACATTTCGGAGCAGGAAAGTAACAGGGAAATGGGTGGAGAGACCCAAGATCCGAAAAATTCAATCAGTTCTGGCCACCCCTACCAAGTCATCATCAAAGCAGCCACCATCCGAGGATATGCTATATCATGGTGGAGATGATTTTGTTGGTGACCTCCACCAGCCTTATTTCATACCGCTGCAGCTACCAAAGTCCCTGGTAAGCCCTGCCCAACAATGCTAGTACCTTGTCCTGTCCCTTGCTCAGCTTGTTTCAAGAGTCAGAACGACTATCTTCGGCAATGGGTCCCAAGGACCAATCAATATCTCAACATACTCCTTGAGTGGGAAGCTCCTGCTGACCAGTCGTGCATCATTTGTGGGACAGATGGTGTCTACAAATGTCACAACTGCTTCGGTGAGCCTCTCTTTTGCACAAATTGCTGCAGGATGGAGCACCAGAGGCTGCCCTTCCATCGGATCAGTCAATGGACAGGCAGCTTCTTTGAGGACTGCTGCCTGGTCAAGACTGGGCTAGTCATTTCACTGGGGCACAACGGAAATCCTTGCCCATGCCAGGACTATGAGGTCAATGATATTGGCGATGAAGGATTTTTTGCCGAAACTGGCGCTGACAACGAGCATGCGGACAACACACAAGGGACCCCACCAAACCCCAATGACGCTGAGCTCGACGGACGACCTGCCGGTACGTGGTATTCAAAGGACGCTGATGATCTACCTACTGGAGTGCCATTCATCAAGAACAGCAAGACCATGATGACCATAGTGGACAAGTCCAGAGTACACACACATATCATAAAGTATTGCATGTGCGCCAATGCTCCTGGCACCGACATCCAGCTGTTTCAGATGGGCTTGTTTCCTGCATCCTTTTCCCAACCCAAGACCACTTTCACCTTTGATGTATTGGACAACTTCTTACTGGATAATTTGGAGTGTGGGACATCGGTGATGAATTATTACAATAAGTTAAGGAGGATGACAACCAGCGTCTTTCCGCATTTGGTGCCAGTGAGAGCACTCACCCATCGGTGGCCCAAGGTTAACAATTTGGCAGGACTGTTACCAGGAGCTGATGAGGGTGGCCAGGCAGTGGTGGCAACTCAAGCTGTTGAAATGGAACAGCTTCGGTCACGAGGCAAAAGACATCACACCCGGCGATCTCGCTCTCTTCTGTCCAGCATGTCCCCAGCCAGGGATTAATGTGACATTGCCAATTGAAGATGACCAACAGGAGACCAACAGCACATCAGATCTGGAGATGCTGAGCTGGATCTATTCAAGATCGCTGGTCATGGATGGCAATTTCAAAGCGGAGCACCTGCATGCGGCGAATCCCATCAATGAAGTCTCCCTTATGGATGGCCATGGCTTCATGGTCGGCGATAGCAAATACAAGGCTCATCTTGCACAGGTGAAGGACGCCGTTCAACGGTCCGAGTGCAACAACCACCACATGGTGAATCAAGCCAATGCATCCCATCACCAACTGGAAGCAACAGGCATCGGGGGTTGTGCCTGTGCAAGGCATGGCTGCTTCATCCCGCATGCGATGGTAGATTTTCAGAAGGGAGAAAGGTTCACACTTAATTTACATCTGTTTTGAGAGCCTCGCCAACAGCCAACAGGCAGATGAACATGGACTACACTTTGTGTGAGGCATTAAAACACAATGCCAGTGGCATTTGGCGTGCACTGACATTCTATGATGTTAATTGCCAGTACCACAAGTATCTAAAGGATCGTGTAGCTGACAGCCCTTTCTTGGACGTTGAAGAGCAGCTGGAGATAATCCCAGGGATAGGTCTATGGCATGTTCATGGCCACCAAGACAGCTGCTATGTTCGCTATGCTTCCAACTTTATCAGCAGCGCCACAAGAATTGACGGCGAGATCATGGAGACACTAAGGGCGCCGTTAAACATCATCTCACCATCAGCGCGGGACGCCTCACTGCAAGGAGTGCTTGGATTATCAAATGAACGATTGCAATTTCATGAAAATGATCAGGATGAGTGGGTGCTCCCTCTCTTCTCAAACAATGCACTCACCAGGACCATTGAAGGCAAGTCCCATTGCCGGAAATTCAGGCAAGCAGTGAAAGGGCTCGCCAAAAGCAGGGCAGCCTTTGAGAAGCTCGATCACAGCGCCAATGCCAACAATGTCAGAGACTGGGAAGAACAAGAGAGGCTAGCACATGAATGGCATAGCAGTGACCCAAAGGCAATGGATATTTATGAAGTCCAACTGCAGAAAGGTATGAGTGGAAGATTTTTGCCACATCTGGGCTGATGGGAAGACAGCGCCAACGAGAAAAGAACAGGAACTACGGTTGCTGGAGGCAAATGGGCAGCAACCTGCTCCTGCCCACCACAGGGGAGTGGCAATGTGGCTAGCAGAAGGTCTTTCAATTGAGGAGGCACAGGTGACACTCCATATGGATGTTCGGAAGCTAGGACGGCAAGCCACAGAGAACCAACGACTGGAGGTTGGGTGCTGCTGTGACAGACTGCAAGGAGACATTGACCATTGGGTGGTGATGGGTTTGGTGATGGTGACATCCTGTTGTTGGAGCATGAGCTGCTGATGCTTCAAGAAGACTCGGATGATGAAATGGCTGATGAATTCAGACTGTTTGAACCAGAAAAGGTGTTGATACCCTTGCCATCCAATCTGGGCCTCCAGAGATGTGCCAAGCTTGGCACCACCAATGTGATCCACCAAGAACTTTTGGCAGACAAGGCCATCATTTTCTGCCAGACCATTAGAACAGTGAAGTCACAAGCAACATCCACCAGAGCTTGGGCCCAAGTTCATTCGGTGGACAGGGCGGTAAGGATCAATGCAAGCATCTATTCCAAGTGCCGGTCTCAACTGGGCAAACTCGGCACCAACGATGCATTGCTGGAGAGATACCGGCCATTGCTGAAGGAACATCTCAAGGTTAGTACCACCATTGCTGATCCAAATGCCAGAGGCCAGAGAAACTCCATGTTAGCTTGGTTCTGGTCCATGGATGTGGAGGGGGACTCTGATAGCAGTGATCGGTTGAATGAATGTGAGGCGTTCATCCTTGCGACTTGCCCAGTGCTGACTTTGCCGACAATCCTTAGTTTACTGGGTGCATTGGCTCTGTGCCAAGGCTCTGAGAGACCGTTGGGCAGAAGAATTGCTACTGGTGCAGCATGAAATGAATTGGACGTGCGACTTCTTCTTGCACAAAGCAGAGCAGTGGATCCATCTGGCTAGCATCGCCAAAGACGCCGAGAAGGTGGGACACCTGGCCTATGCAGTGCATCAATGCAAAATGTATCAGTGTCTGTATGTTGATGCTCGGGATGCATTCAAGGCTAGCATGGCAGCCCACTAACCTGGAGTATAATCCCAGTGGTGTTATATCACACTAGTGAGTTACTAGTGCCGTCCATATCAGGTTTTACATGTGTTGCAATCAGTGGATTCATGACATGGACAGGCTGCTGAAATGTAGTGCTGGCATTGTCGGTGGTGTTTTGATCACGCCAGCCCCTTGTGTATGATCCTGGGAGTGTCACCAGTCATTGCAGCACATCGGCAACTCAAATGTATCATGCCAGTGGTGGTCAGCAATTGGTTTTGTCCAGATGTATTTCTAGTATATATATGTTGGCCATTTATGGCCACTGGTTATTGATACAAGTACATAGAACTCAGAAGGCATTGGCAGCAACATTAATCTCCCTCCCACTTCAAATATTTGATTAGGTGTTCTGTGGCAGCGATGGCGGCGCCCACATCTTCACCCAATGCAGTTTCCATTCTCATCAGTGAGGCAGCTACAAGCCTTGCCTCCACCACCTTGTTCTCCAACATTGTGATGATGTGGTCACCTTCCTGCCTAACTCCGGCCTGGATGGCGGCCAATTGCTGGGCCACCACTGTCGACCTTGCCTCCACTAATGTCACCGGAGTGATCAACATGCGGCCCTCCGGCTAGATTGACATGTAAGGCGGTGGGATAGTCATAATGAGGAGGACTTACCAATTGAGCAAAATGTTCTGTAGTCTGCTGCATCGAAACCGCTGTTCCACCAGTCCAAGGGATATGTGTTCACAACACAACCTCTGACCCAAGCGCCGGAGGGCTCCACCAGTAACTTCATAAAAGAGTCATAGAACTCCTGGTAGTCAAGGAGCTCCACTAGGCTCATGCCAAGTATCCCGACAAAAAATCGGAGATTGCGGGATAAGGGCGGGCTGATGCTCAAGCCTTCACAAAAGGAGACCCAAGCCAAGATGAAGACCTGATCGGCGATTGGTAAGTTTGAATAGAGGTCAAAAGAACATGAAACCATACCTCTCCCTCCCACATGAGGTACTTTGTAACAATTAGGCGAACCTTCGCCAACGTCACAAGAGTGGTGTTTGCCAATGCTCTGCGGATTGCCAGCAATCGGGATGCGGCGAACTCAAAGATGTTTGCCATGTCAGCAAGATCAAAGGTGGTAAGGTCACCGGTGGGACTTAAGTGTTCGGTGAAACCAGGAATGTTGGACATGATGGAGATTCTGTGATGATGATGATCTCAAGGGGAATTTATGTTTCTTGAGGCAATCGGAGTTTGAACATGTGACAAGTGGTCTTTTGCAAATGTGTCGGTGAACAAGGCATGGGTCATTTTCACACTTCATTGATTATCTCCAACCAGTTGTCTTCAGCAAGGAAGCATTTCATGTGTACTATTTATATCACCTTACATAAGATATATATGATGCTGCCAATGCTCGGCAACATAATCAAGGCTGTGTTCAATACTTCGGTGAATATTGACAATCAATCTGGCAGTGGAGGTTTGTACTTGTGGAGGCCTTCTGATCAATGCTGCAATCTGGATGTACAATGGTAAACTGGACTGAATGCCATTGTTCGGCAGCCTAATAAGGAAATGTCTGACATAATCAGCTGCTGAAGGTCCACACCAGAACTTGTATTTACTACAATACAGTTCATCACCGCTCGTCATCACATCCTCATTTTTACCATGACTAGTCCATTTGACCATATCACTGCCACAGCAAACACTGCATTTTGAAATGCGGGTGACAAGGTGGAACACCTGCTGGGTCAGGCTGTTCAGTTGAACCCTGCTGATCCCAACAACATCACCATTGCGGTGGAGATAGCACAGGCTCTGGTACGTAATTATTTTTTTCATGTGCAAATTGTTTCTCACCCATTGTGTAGTCTCACATTTTCTCAGTCTACACACTGCAGGCGAGATCTGTGCTGCCCATGGTGCTCTCTGCTGCTGCTGAGCTGCATGAGCACCTGGACTCATCGTTCTGCAAGGTCATCAGCACCCCAATCTGGTCCAACATTCGTCCTGACGATCCCTGGAGCCAAGATAGCCCACTCTACCCCCTCAGCATTCGCTATGGGAAAGTGCTGCTGCCACCACCCTTTCCACCTGCCACCGGTCCATCCGCACTGAATGCCGCCCTGCCCCTGGACCCTGATGTTCCAGCAGGGAAGGGCAAAGGCAAAGAGAAAGCACATCCTGAAGATGAGCCTGCAGATGACCGTGGCCATGGGATTGAATGAGGCAAGCGGTCTCATCCACGCACCATGAGCGCCAGGAGTCACAGTCGCATGCCGAAGGCCAAACACCAGCGCACCACCTCAAAGGCAATGATCACCAGCGAGGATGAACGGGAGTTGGACATTGCTCCAATTGCTGAGCAGCCACCGACAACCAGGAACAAAGTAAGTGTCCCATTGCTCATTCTTTATTTGCGTGCTAACAAATTCATTAGCTCCCTCTGGCCACCAGACTTCCTCCTGGTGTAAAACTTCCTCCTGCCCTCAAAGGTTCCCGCCAACGCCACAAGTCAGTGTCCATGGTAGTGGTTACCAGCAACAATGAAGGTATGCAGGCAGTGCCACAGCCTGCAGTCACAAAGGCACAGAAGGGATATGTGGAGATCGCTGAGACAGATGAGGAGACGCCGATGAATGTTGGCCATGCACCAAGGATGGGGACAGCATATGTTGAGATCCCGGTACATTTTTTCCCACTTTCTGTATCAACTTGCTGACCCACTGCAGCCTGCACCAAAGGTGACCAAGGCTGTCCCAGCCATCACCACCACAGTTGCTGTGGACCTGGCTGAGGATGACCATGCCAACCTCACCTTGGAGGTATGGCTGCCAGGTTGCGGCTCCTGTGTGCAAAAAGCACTTGTATGCTGCCAAGACTACAATGCCACCGGTGGAGAGCTGATAGTTTGTGCATGCTGCCACTGCTCCAAGCACAAGTGCAGTGGTAAGGGTTCTGTTGCCCCCAACAGAACTAAGAAAGCCACAGCAACTACAACTCGCTGCACACATTCAAGATCTCACCATCAACCTTCACTGGTGCATGTCTCCCCAGAGACAGGTGAGCACTTGTTTTTTATTTTTATTTTGATCTAACATATGTACAAGACACAGCCACTCCTGCAGCAGCCACTACTTCCGGTGCACCTGTACCGGAAGTTCCTCCCACACCAACATTGCCATCCGGCATTGTCAGCCCCATCACCAGAGCATCCACCTCACCCCTCACTGCCACCGCCATTCCCGCCACCGCTGTTCTCACCGCCGCCTCTCCTCCCACCACAACCGCAGATCCATTGGTTGTTGCCCTGAGGGTGAAAGTTGCCACCTTACAGACGACGGTGGCTTCTTTGGAGGAGAAGGTGAGCTGTGGGGAGAAGCTTCTCCTGGAAGCAAACCGGAGGTTGGCCGAGCAGGAGGCCAGTTCCAAACTGCTCGCCACTCAATTTGAGCAACTTCACTGTGAGTTGCTCCCTCCCAACCTCCCATCACCTGCTGAGGTGTGCCTGCCAGTCATCGTTGGCAACAGCCACACTGTTGCTGATGGAGTTGGTCCAGTTGCATCGGCATTGTGCAATGTAGAGGCAGAAGCTACCGCTCAGTCTGCATCTGTGGTATCAGCATTGGGCAATGTAGAGGCAGAGGGTGCCACTGAGTCCACGTCTGTTGCATCCACAACACAGGAGTGATGTTTAATTTCTATCAGTTGAATTTGACCATTAGATGTAGTACTTATTGGCACATGTAGACATACAGGTATATCTACATGAGTTTTTCCATTTAGTACTTGTAGATACACAGCTGTATTTACCTATTTACATATAACTGGTCTGTGCCAAATGCAGTTTCATTGGCGAGATGGATGGTTTTGCTGGATATTGATTGTTGTGGTGGTGAGACCCACTGCTGTGGTGGTGACATGGATGTGTCCCAGTCAGATGGATACTTATGCCTGAGATGGTTTGTTACCGGCATTTAGTGGCATGGATGGTTTTGCCAGACAGAATTTTGTGCCAGTGAGACACATGGTATCATTTGTTGGTGACTGTACCCATCAGCAACATAGATGCACATGCCATGCTGGTGCAGGTGTGTATTGCTATCAGATGGGCTCATCTACTTATCTACACCATTACTGGGACTTGTTCAGTAGCATAATTCCAATGTGGGCCCATCTGGCTCTGCAGATGCCTGATAGTGGGCCCACCCCTTTCAATTGAGCAGTATGTAACGCTGCTGCTGCTAATGCCATGGCGGTCAATCCCTATATGCATTTCCTAGCATACACTCACCAATGCTAATGCATGATTGCTGGAACTCATTCCTGATATACCTTCCACACCATTTCCCAGGATACACTCGCCGATGCTAATGGACCATAGTTGGCAATCATTTCCAATATCTATTCACCAATCCCATTTCCCAGGATACACTCGCCGATGCTAATGGACCACCGCTGGCAATCAGTCCTGTTTCTGGAGGACTTCATATCATTTCCATTGACATGTTACAGTAACCCCATCTGGCCCCATTATTTTCTCACAGACACTGCCTCCATTGCCATATGTCTTCCTTCTTGATTGCCGTCTTCCTTCTTGATCACCATCTTCCTTCTTGATCGCCGTCTTCCTTCTTGATCGCCGTCTCTCTTCTATTTCCCAGCATCACTGCGGAAGCTGCGCTTCTTATCTCTGACATCATTCCCCTTTTCCCTACCTTCCATTTGTAGTAGTATTACATCATTTCCCCTTGGTCCGTGCATCTCTTCTGATACGTATATAAACCCTACCATGTACAGTAGTATTCCTTAACTTAATCTACTTGGTTCTCATCGATACCTGATCTCCTGAGGGAGCCTATACGCTTGATCTCTAGCTTCTGAGGAAGGCTAGCCATTGAAACGATTAGACATGTCTTGGTTCTATCCTTGCCAGACTAGAAGCCCTACACGTGACCTCCTTTCTTGGAGCGTAGGGAAGAACTATCCAAGTCCGTAACAAAAGATTAAGTTCTATTGATACCCCTCTATCAAGAGTGGGCCCCTATCCCTGAACCTGGAACCCAGAAGAGAAGGCGAGACATCACATACGTTGAGCAAGAAACGACACGCCTTTACACAGGTGTACGGACAGACAAGCAGTCCCTATCCCAGATCACCCGTTGAACGATCTGCTTCAAGAGAAGCCCAAGCTTTTGGATCCTTGGCAGGACCATCAGTCGATATCACCTCCCCATTTGCTAGCTTAGGATTACCTACAGTATCCCAACAACCACCCATCGTATCAGACCATGACGAAGACATCCCCGAAGCACCACCGCTTGAACAGGAAACCTGGGCAGACGCTTCAGCCCCTCCCCCAGACCCATCAGATTCAGACCCTGACTCAGACACAGACTCTGACGACAAAATGCCGAAACCCTTCAAAATCAAGATCAGTCAGCCAATTGACTTTGACGGAAACAGAGATAACGCCTCTAAATTTCTCGCACAAGTCAGCCAGTATTTAGACATCAATGACGAGATTTACTCCAACGATAAGAAGTGAATCATATTCCTTCTTTCCTTCATGAAAACTGGATCCGCAGCAACCTGGATGGAAGACTTCCTCGTCCATGTCCATGACATCAATATCCTCTCCCCTAACAGAGCCATAAACGGATATGGAACATGGGACGATTTCATTAGGAAGTTTAAAGAATGCTTCTATCCTATTGACGAACCAGGAACAGCCCTTTACAATCTTCATAATCTGAAGCAGAAGGAAGACCTTAGCGAGTATATCGCTACTTTCAAACAGCTCTGTCAACGAGCAGGAATCTACAACTTCACAGCCATGAAAGACTACTATTTATGTGGTCTGAAGCAAGGCTTACTTTCGAAGCTCTGTAATTCCGGAGATATCCCTGACAACTTCGACGACCTAACCCAGAAAACCATCAAGATAGAGAACGCCTATCAGCTTCTCCAAGGATACCACTCCCGAAACCATCAGAACAAGAACCAACGACCCTCCCGATTCACCCCAAACCGAAACCAAGATCCTAATGCTATGGATGTTGACCGAACCCAAGTAAACCACCTCAGTGAAAAAGAACGAAAGGAATTCGTGAGGAAAGGTCAATGCTTCACGTGCGGAAAACCCGGTCATAGAGCCAATGACCAAGAATACCACCCTCGAAACGGAGATGCCAGAAAGAATAACTATGGAAAGTCACAGGTAAGGCATGAAACCCCTGATGATGAAAACCGAAGGACCGAAACCGGAGATAATAGAAGGGGAAAGCAGCCAGTAAGGCGAGAAATGCCTGGTGACAAAACTTCCACCAGCAAGATCGAAGACCTCGACGATGAAGATGACGTCACTCTCAGATGAGTGGATTTTTGAATCTGGAACCTGCCGCAATGTCAGCCACTCCATGTATAGATGTACGTATCGCACAGAATGTAGGAAAGACTAAAGAATTAAGGGTCCCAGCGACCATCTTCTCTCCTCCGTACATCCCGAAAAATCATTGCACACAACCGCCGTTGTCGACTGCGGCGCTGGAGCGACATTCATTCACTGGATGTTCGTCCGAAAACATAAAATCCCCGTCCATCCGTTCAAAGAACCATGGAAAATCCAAAACACAGATGGACAGATCTCTAAAAATCCCATTACTCATTATTGTCATCTCGCAATCAAGATTGACGACCGACTCATGATAGGAAAGTTCAACGTCATGAATATGAGCGACCAAGATATGATTCTTCTTGGAAAACCCTGGCTTACTGCTATGAACCCTGATATCAATTGGACCCAAGATACCCTTCAACTCCCTTCCATGAAACGATCATTACGACTCGAAGAAATCTTCCGAAAGAAGTGGGGATTATCCCCAAAACTTTCAATGAAACAGAAAGTTACTATCGAAGACGAAGAAGATCCCGAGAAGTTCTCTCCACAACACTCTCCTCTTCCCATGAATGGGAAACGCACCCTAGAACAAAAGAAGCAGAAAGAAGAAGAAGAAGCCTTTTACGATGCTGAAGAAGACTTACCACCACCTCTTATCCCTGATCCCGACGAAGACCCACTTCCCCAATATGAAACTAAGGAAGACGTCTGGGATGATATCCCCACCGAACCCCTCTTTGCCTGAAAAGTTGACGACGTCGCAACCTATCAGATTAATGATGATGAAATCCTAATAGAGTATGCTCAAGATGGCTCCGCTGTCACCATCATTGAGAATCTCTCCTTTGACACACCGCTTACACGAGATGGAACCTCTCGAACCGAAGTTCGTCGTGCAGCCACCCTTACTCCACTCCGAAACTCCTGGATTTTAGCATGACAAGTTGATGAAGAAAACATAAAGACTAGTAATAAAGCACAAGAATTCGCTCTCAAAGAAACCCAAGAGAAGCAGAAGAAATCGTTTGAAGAACTCGTCCCCTCTTATCTCCATGATTTCGCTGATGTTTTTGCCAAAGACGGCTTAAACCAACTCCCTCCTTCCTGACCTGGTGTCGACCATAGAATTGAAACGAAACCTGGATTCATTCCCAAATCCGCGAAAACCTACCCCTTATCCCCGAAGGAAACCGACGCAGTGAAAGCTTTTTTAGATGAACATATTGCGAAAGACTTTATCCAACCATCGAAATCACCACAATCTAGTGGTTTCTTCTTTGTCGGCAAGAAAGGGGGTTCCCTTAGACCCTGTCAAGATTATTGTTACATTAACGAATGGACGATAAAGAACGCATACCCACTTCCTTTGATCCCGCCCCTCATCGCTAAACTCCAAGATGCGAAATACTTCACAAAGATGGACGTCCGATCCGGATATAACAATATCCTAATCCATCCTGATGACCACTGGAAAGCGGCATTTATGACTTCATATGGACTTTTTGAACCGAAGGTCATGTTCTTTGGGTTGTGCCATTCACCAGCAACCTTCCAAGTGTACATGAATCAGACCTTCCAGAAAGAAATCAATGAAGGATGGATGATCGTTTACATGGACGATATCCTCATCTTTTCGAAATCCCTCAAAGAACACCAGAACCGAACCCGTTGAATTCTTGAAATCATCCGTAAAGAAACCCTTTTCCTGAAACCCAAAAAATGCTCTTTTGATGTACAGGAAGTTGATTATCTTGGAATGATCGTCCGTCCTGGGCAAGTAGCCATGGACCCTGCTAAACTATCCAGTATTAGCGATTGGACAGTCCCTACTTCTGTTAAAGAAGTCCGTTCATTCCTTGGATTCTGCAACTTCTACCGCCATTTCATTTCTCATTACTCCGACATCGCCCGACCCCTGATTGATCTTACGAAAAAGGACGTTCATTTCCAATGGACGCAAGCCTGCACTAATTCCTTCCAGACATTGAAGAAATGTTTCCTTTCCGAACCTGTCCTCTGTAACCCTGATCCTTCCTGACAATTCGCTCTCGCAACAGATGCTTCCCTCGTCGCCACCAGTGCAGTCCTACTGCAGACCGATGAAAATGGTGCTTATCATCCTTGTGGATATTTGTCACAATCCTTTAACCCCGCAGAACGCAACTATCAGATCTACGATAGAGAACTCCTTGCCATCATTCATGCCTTAAAAGCTTGGCGTCATTATTTGGAAGGAAATCCTCATCCTGTCGTTGTATTTACCGACCACCTTAACCTCCTTTACTTCCACTCCACCCAGAATCTTACCCGTCGCCAAGCACGCTGGCAATTAACCCTGAATGAATTTGACCTTAAACTCCACCACGTTCCAGGGAGCAAACTTGCTGCCCCTGATGCCCTTTCCCGTCGCCCTGATCATGCTCCGGATAGCTGTGATAATCATGATGTCACCCTCCTCCCTGATTCACTGTTCGCTCACCTTGTTGATACCGACCTCGCTAACACCCTGAAATCCTCCGACCCTCTTTCTGACCCTGTCATCCTCGCTGCACAGCAGGCTCTTGACGGTCTTAACGCTCCCCCTATGAAATCTTCACTCTCTGACTGGCGTTTTGTGGATGGTACCCTGTTTTATAAGGACCGTGCTTACGTCCCTGCTCCTCTCTGTCGCCGCATCCTCTCCCTTCATCATGATCACCCTACCGCCGGCCATCCGGGCCGTTTTAAGACTGAAGAACTTGTGAAACGAGATTACTGGTGGCCCGGCAGGGGTACCTTTATCCGACACTACATCACCGGTTGCACCCTTTGTCAGCAGATGAAGTCTGACACGCATCCTTCCTCTCCTCCCCTCTCTCCGATCCCCTCCGCTGCGCTTCGCCCCTTCTCGCAGATCTCCGTCGATCTTATCACTGACCTCCCTGAGTCCGGGGGCTTTGATTCTGTCATGGTCATGGTAGACCATGGCCTTATGAAGGGGGTAATTCTTTGTCCCTGCAAGAAAACCATCACCGCCAAAGGAGTCGCTCAACTCTTCTTTAAGAAAGTCTTCCTTCGATTTGGACTTTACGACAAGATTATTTCTGATAGAGGTCCGCAATTCGCCTCTAAGTTTGCAAAAGAACTCGGAAAACTCCTTGACTACCAAGTCGCCCTTTCTACCGCATATCATCCCCAGACTGATGGACAGACTGAACGTCTCAATCAAGAGCTTGAAACCTATCTCCGCATCTATTGTCGAACCAATCCTTCTGAATGGGTCAAGCATCTTCCCATGGCAGAATTCGTCCATAATCACCAAAAACACGACTCTCACAACGCCTCCCCATTTTACCTCATGATGGGATATGAACCCCGAGGTATTCCTTACGCATTCCCCGCATCATCTGTCCCTGCTGCCGAAGACCAAATCATATATCTCCAGAAAGTTCGAGAAGAAGCCCTAGCTTGTCATAACTTGGCAATGCAACGCATGGCTGATCGTTCACACGGAAAGAAGTTCATCCCTTGGAAACCTAAAGACAAGGTTTGGCTATCAGCTGCGCATCTTATCACCCATCTTCCATCAAAGAAGCTTGCACCCAAGCGATATGGACCATTCAAAGTCGAAGCTGTCCTTTCCCCTATCACATTCAGACTCCGCTTACCGAAATCATGGAAAAATCACCCCGTTTTTCATGCTTCTGAACTATCCTCCTATCAGGAAACTGAAATCCATGGCCCGAATCATCCTGAACCCCCTCCTGACGTCATTAATGGACAAGAAGAATATGAAATAGAAGCCATTCTCGCCCACAAGGGTAACATAAAAGGGAAAAGACACTTCCTCGTATCTTGGATCGGTTATCCTAGTTCCGATAACTCATGGCTTCCTGAAAAGGAATTTCAGAATGCCCAAGACATCCTTCAGACCTATAAAGATCGTCTCCGACTCTCTAGAATCCTAACTACCATTGATTGAAATCATCATGCCCTCGACCCAGAACTCCGAATCATCCCTCTCTTCCCTTGACTCATTCTGCTCTCGATCAGAATCTACTCAGAAACGCGCTCTTGTTGAATCATATCTCCTCTCTCCCGCTTGCACTCTTGCTCTCGAAGACTTCTTCGCTGAAGACGAAGACACTCTTGCCTTAATGGCTATCTTTCGCTGTGCGGAAGGATTCTCATTTACATTCCCCATTGAATGCAAAAGTGACTTCCGACGACTCATTTATAACCAGAACATCATTAAAGGACATACCACCAACCTTCTTATAAAGAAAGGAATTGAGCACGCATTTGCTCTTCCTACTTTCCCGAAAGATGATGGCTACAGACCTCTTGATCTACCACCTCCTGCCATCCTATCCGCATCACCAGAACCAGAACAGTCTCTTCTGACCTCGCCTATTTCCCAGAAACATTACGATGCATCCGACGAAGAAACCCCGCAACCTATCCCGTCTCCGCAATTAGCAGTTAGATCCACCGGCAGACCACGCCATACTAAGAAAAGAGGAACACTTGCTTTTGCTATTGGACTTTCACGACCCTCCTCTTCTGCATCAACCACTGCCATCTTCAAAGAAGAAGAAGACACAGCATCCATCATCCTTCCTATCCCTGCCCCGTCTACTCGCGCCCCTTCTGAAGAAACTTGGGTTGATCGCTGCGGTCATTACTATTCACGCAAGCATTGTCGCTACTGCGGAAAAGAAGGTCATTGGCAAGTCAATTGCGACCGCTACTTCTGCCGCTTATGCCATAAGCATGCCCCTGGTCATCTTACCGTCTTCTGCCCTACCCTTGAGGGTACTCGTCCATTCACCGCTCGCCCTGGCACTCATCTTTTCTTTCAACAACTCCTTGCCTACGAAGAACAACGAGATGATGAGTATGAAGAACATGAAAAGTCTTTCCTCCGTGACTGTGACGCCGACCCTACTTTCTATCCTAGTGATTAAAGTCGGTGACTTTATCATTAACAAGGGGGTAATGTTACAGTAACCCCATCTGGCCCCATTATTTTCTCACAGACACTGCCTCCATTGCCATATGTCTTCCTTCTTGATCGCCGTCTTCCTTCTTGATCACCGTCTCTCTTCTATTTCCCAGCATCACTGTGGAAGCTGCGCTTCTTATCTCTGACATCATTCCCCTTTGCCCTACCTTCCATTTGTAGTAGTATTACATTGTTTCCCCTTGGTCCGTGCATCTCTTCTGATACGTATATAAACCCTACCATGTACAGTAGTATTCCTTAACTTAATCTACTTGGTTCTCATCGATACCTGATCTCCTGAGGGAGCCTATACGCTTGATCTCTAGCTTCTGAGGAAGGCTAGCCATTGAAACGATTAGATGTGTCTTGGTTCTATCCTTGACAGACTAGAAGCCCTACACGTGACCTCCTTTCTTGGAGCATAGGGAAGAACTATCCAAGTCCATAACATGACATGCTCAGGCAATCTGTTACACCCAATGTCCCTGCCAGTTCCTCTGAGAAGGAAAATTCAGGCGATGTCAAGGAGCTTCTTCCTGATGGATCCGTCATGTGGATCTATCACCACCATGAAGCTGGATCTTTCCTTCGGCATGTTCACTGCACCATCATGGCCCTCAGCCTATGGGAGGGTCATCCTGTTGCATTCATTCTTGGTTGTGGAATGGGTGTTTTGCTTCACATGTTCTGGGTGATGTCTGTCCTTGCGTATCACACCATCAGAGCTGAGAGACCAGAGGTCAGCCATGGGTACATCATGTTCAAGCATGATGTGGAGAACAACTTTGTGCCTCCTCCTGAATACACCGACAAGAAGGTGAAGGTAGCTAAGGGGTTTACTCACTGGTGGGGATGCCCTGCATGCATTTGCTGACACCATTTCCCGAGATCCTATTGCAAATGCCATAGTGGACCATTGATCCCAATGATTTCCAAGGATATGCTCGCCAATGCTAATGGGTCATCGCTGGCAATTATTCCTGATATCCATTCGCCAATCCTGGTTCCCAGGATCCCCTCGCCGAAGCTGATGGGCCACATTCCAAATATCTAACAGCCCCCATTCCAAATATCCATTTGCCGACCCCATTTCCCAGCATACACTCGCCAATTCTTATGGACCATGGGATATGCTCGCCAATGCTAATGGGCCATCACCGGCAATTATTCCTGATATCCATTCGCCAAAGCTGATGGGCCACATTCCAAATATCTATCTACTAGCTCCCATTCCGAATATCCATTCACCAACCCCATTTCCCGGCATACACTCACTGATTCTTATGGACCATGGGCCCACTCAAACGTAGTGAGGCCTCATTACTGTAGGCCCACCCCTCAATACACTAAACTCTTAATTCTGACACCCATGGGCCCACTCCAAAACATCGAGGCATTCCACTATGGGCCCGGCCCTAACTGTTGGGCACAATGCATCCGCCGGCCCACCTATGAACATGGGATGACAATATAATGTGGGCCCATGGTGGGCTGGCCCAACACCTATGGAGGAATGTCAAGGTGGGCTGGCCGTCTCTATAGGGTCAAGTCACTGAAGGGGCTCTACATTTCACACATATCTGTTACTCCTTGCATATGTGCTATGATCTCATGCATACATTTCACCATTCTGTTCGGGGTTTGTAAGCCATACAAGGCAGTAACTGGCCATACATGCCAGCGGTTTTTTTTTGTTGATGCCAAGTTTTGCAGGTTCTTGTACCCATAGGGCTGTACCCACATGGGTGAGTAGGCACCTGTGTCATACTCTACTTCATGTCACAGCGTGCACAGCGCCATGGCAGACAGTGTTATGAACTTCAGTAGTAAGTTGTGAGTAAGTTGCACTATTAGGTCCAGCCAAAGGAATTTTGAAAAACATGTTGGCAGTTTCCTGATAATGCCTCCCTCCCCCGCCAGCCTCAGTTCCAAAGACATTTACCAGGGGTCCTAGTTTTATTTATGAAGCACATTGCAACCAGCAAAGAGCTGACGATGACGGTCGGCCTCAATCACCCTTAGCACCTTCCCCAAGTTCCCAAAATGGAGTCTGTTATCTGTCTTCATTGTTTCAAACCAGATTGGCTTTGCTATTGAACCAGGAGGGGCGTGGTGACTTTCGAATGTGTTGTTGTGTCAATCACGGTCCATTCCCTGAAACAGTCCGAACAACAGGCTGGCCACCTTACCCCTGACTAGTACTTTGGCGGAGCTGCAAAATTGTAGGTGTAGTTCTGGACAACATATGCATACTTAGTGGCAGGACCCCTACTGTGGAGTCTGGACAGATATCTGTTGGTGGTGAGCTGAGAGAGCTGCTTGTGAGCTTGGGGGCAGAACTGGGCAGAATGTTTTAGTTGTTATCACATCGTATGAATATCACATCAGATTATATAGCCTGTATCTAGTTGGTATATACTATGCATATCCTATGTCGTCGATCAACTATCATTAATGGAGAAATTACCACCGTATGGTGGACGTGCAGCAAACAATTCGTGAGCTGTCGTGATCCATGCCCCATTTCAGTGGCTCCTCAAGTCATCTCAAGTCATCACCGGATTCACCGCGCATATCGACTGCTGTTCCGTATGTGCTCCCCGTAATGCCAGAATATCCAGGGACTGCAGTATAATCATTATGGGTGACAATGGAAGGAACAAAATGAAGACGTACGCAGGACAGCCTATGACGATTGCCACGACTGCCAAAATAGTATCGCCCTTCCCGAACCCGAGTGCTTTGTACATCGCTGGAGCAAATAAGGGAAATCCAAAGCCTGCTAGTGACCGCAAAAAGGAGACAGCAGCCAGAGCTGAATATGAAAATTTTGAGAAAAGTAACACAAGATCAAGATTATACGTACCGGAAGCGGCATGAAGCGTAAAGCAATCAACGATGTAGGTCTGGATACACTGGAAATTCTGAATGATGCCTGCTCCCACAAGCGCGATCCCCTATTGAAACCGTCACTAGAGAAAAATTACTAGGAGAATCAAACCAACAATATCTGGACCCATCCAATGAGTATGGGCTTCAGTAGTCCAGCCTACGATCAAGCACCCTATTGGAAGTAGCAGAGATCCGGGAACCATAGCAGCTGATGGTACAACTATATGAGCACTCAAGGAAGTAGGCACTAGAATAATATGACGAACGCAATCTGAACTCTGGCTTCCCAACTCCACCATTTTTACTCTTGAGATGAACGTATACCTTGTCTATTGTTTTCCCATTTAACTGGGATGCCACAAACAATCCTACGCCAAGTGCAGTGTAATGAAGGCCAGCGATTCCTACCGGCTGCTGGTACACGCCCTGAAAGATCGATGGTATTGTCGTCAAAAACACTGAGACTATATGAGATCACATCCGTGGAGAATAGAATGCCTTACGATAAAGTATCCCGTATAGATACGCCATGTAAACACCAAGGAGCTGCACTATTGGCTCATGAGCGAAGAGTGCAAAAGGGCGACTGAGTGCTGTGGTCATGATGTTCCGCCAACTATATAATCATCGTCCTCAGATACCATCTTATAGGAATTATAAAAGGGCTTACGAGCGATCTTGACCTCCAAAAACGGTACGGATTTCTCTGTACGGCGTTTTTTCGGCATCCATCGATCTGCGAATCCGCTCCGCCTTCCTTTCCAACAAGAGGGGCGCGTAAGCTGGACACAATGAATGAGGATCAGCGGTTCGCGACCAGTCAATTGCTCACTCTCTTGAAGTAAAAATAATCCAACGATTTGAATGACTGCATCCACAATGGACGTAGACCAAAACTGTCAGAGAAATGAGAAAGAAGGTCTGAAATTGGCAGAAGCATTACATACCACCCATCTCCATGTCGAACGTTCAGCTATCCTGGGGAAATTTAGATAGTGTCATTGAACTTGGAATAGCTACAAACCAGGCGCCTGTGATAGGTCCCACGACGGGGCCAAATAGCGGAGCTAAGGAGTAAATGGCGACAGCTTTTCCTCGTTCGTGTGGTCGCCAGCAGTCCCCAAGAAAGCCGCCGCCAATCTGAAGAGGGAAGCCATTCAGAAGAGATGTTGTCGATTTTGAAAACAAAAAAACTCAAACCCTACCGACATAGGTGCGCTACCGCCGAGGCCAGCAAGAAATCGGAAGACAAGAAGCTGGGATTCTGACTGTGCAAATCCACAGACAAGATTCCATACTATCATCTCAAAAATGAGGGTGAGAGTATGGATTAGATTGTAAAGGTCACATACCGAGATACCATAGATTTGCCAATTGCATAACCCGTGACCGTCCGTAAATCTCGCTCAGTGGACCCAGAAACAATGGCCCCATGGCTGGCATGTAGTTGGATTGATCAATGGGGTATCTAGCATCCACCAAATTTGCTTACCATATCCAAGCACAAAGATAGATGTTGTGAGTGCAAGTACAACATCGTTATTAATCCCGAAGGCAGAAGCCACTTGACCAATAGCGGGCGCAATCATAGAGGACGAAACTGGACTGATGAAAGTAAACGATGATATGACTATTGTCGCGGCCCATTTCCGTCTATAGCTCCAACTGTGCAAGAACTGTAAGCCCAACAACCACACTGCTCTGGTCACCCAACGCACTTTTTAGGATTTTGAGGGTCATCTGGGCCGTCCCAGTCAACAATCAAAACATCTGTACTGCTCGTTATCTCAAGCAGCTCGATATTGCCAGTGTCATACGGCTTCTGAGTATGACTCTGTTCTGGAATAGGATGGCCTGGGTTTGGCGCGTGATCGCCTTGTAAAGTTGGCGTAAGAGACAGCGAGCCTAGTATGCCTTGTCCCCCATCAATCACAGACGCAGGGATTTGATTTGTGGCGGACATATGCGACTGAGATCTACATAGTCTCTTCCTGTCCGCCTACTTATAAGTAAATGCAGGAGCTGGTCACCTGTCGACCATTACAAAGCGACTTGCTAGAATGCAGGGTTGAGTAAACAGGCCACTGTCATTACCATGGTGTTTACCTCGAATCAACTTCCGCGGGTCGGATGGGACAGTCGCTTGACACATTCCAGATTAGTGTAACATGGCCACCTGCAAGCAGCGGTGGGGCATTCAGGCACACCGTCGGCCGATAGTCGTACTAATACACAAACTCGATGACAGGAGTGACAGAAGGCGATAAGGGCAACCTAAACTTTACAATAAACTGACCAAGATCTTGCCAAGAGTCTTGACTTCGAGAACGTTTAGCGCCTTCCCTGTCGCCGAGTTCCCGGTTGCACGTAATAGTGAGGAGTAATAAGTACTTACATAGTGGAGAATCACCAGCACTACCTACTACATGGGTGAATTGTCCGTCGCACCTGGGAAACTGATGAACTGGTGTCGGGACTCGGGTGACACCGGAGACGGATGGGTGATCTAGTGTCACCGTCTGTTTAGGTGATTGCAAGTTGATTGTCAACCGTTTTAGCGTCAACGTAATGTTACCTCCAACATGCCAGTTGAACATAACTGGGTCGGATGCAGAACCAATCCGGGAAACCCCGGACTTCAAAGCTTCACTTCTGTCCTAGGTGACCATGATTTGACGTCTGACCTCTTAATGCTAACAGAATCCATTGTCAGGCTCACCGAACTTGTACGCACAATTGCAGGCACTGAGAGTAAACGGTTTGAACCCACTGCTGACCGTCTGTTGTTGAAGAGAAGTGGATGTAAGGTAAGTTCTCTCTTCATACTTTTCGTTCTCTCTAATGCTTTCCTTGCTGCTCTCCTTCAGCATCCACATATACATTCATGATGCCTGAATATCTAATTCTAGTGAACTAATCCTATCTCTCCCGGTATGAACCATATGAATCATATGAACCTCCCTTTTGCTCGCACAACAACCACACCTACTACCTCCGTCACAGACAGCATCAAAGAAGGCATGAGATTAAGTTCTGAGCAATCTCAGTGACCTCACTTCTCCCATCCTACAATCACCAAACGCACAAGAAGCAATATGTCTTCCAAGGCAGCATGCACAGCGCAAGAGTGGCTCATCGAGATCACTGTCTACCATGTTAGGTTCTGACGGCTCTCAGGGAGTTCGGTGTCGTCTGTCTAGGACAAGACTTTTCTTTTTCTTCTTGTGTTAGTAGGAAATGTGCGGAGGATGGTGAACCGAGTCTTACAAGGAAGGCGCATGACAGAACAGAACAGGCAGGAAAAGTCTTCCGTCGGAGATCATGATGTATCTCATCCTCCTGCATTTACGAGGCATCTGACTTGCGCATCGTAGTACGAGCATCAGCGTAGAACTCGAATACAGACTTGGATCGTTTGTCATATGTCCAATGCAATAGACACATCCATTTCCAGACGGCACAGGAACACCAAGCAAAAAGGTATGGCGAATATTCCTCCCTCATAAAATTCCTACCATCATCACCAATGCCCGGCATCAGATTGTGTGCCGCAGTTAGCAAAACATGGGAGAACGTGCTTGGAGGCGACATGAGTGAGACTTCTCTTCCTATCTCCTGGTTTTAAATCGTTTTTCGGTGCGTTCACTCCCGCGATTTTTTGTTCAACGCGCTATCATCCTAATGGACTGATACTCAATGAACACCTTGTGCCAGGATATCTTAGTTCTGAGACGTGGACCTGCAGATGTTTTGTATCCTTCTTTACGTTACCTTATAATTCAGATTCCTCTTTGTCAAGTTCCTTTGCATCAACGAAACTCTATTCTCCGTGTGTTGCAGGCCGCTGCAGCCTAGTCTTGAAATCGGACGTCTAGAACTGCACTGCGTTCATGGATATGTTGTGTTGAGACTTGCCTTCTGTCGACAAGTTCGATGGAAGGTGGAGCGAACAGCATTGTGACATTGCACGGTGACGGAGTAGCCAGTGGTATAACAGGTATGAAACCATGATAGCATAGTGTGATCTGAAGAATAATACCACGCGCGTGTATGTTGGACGGCAAGAGCTAGGTCCGTAAGCGCACACAAATGGAAACAGAGACAATTATCGAGCGACAGGCAGTATTTCGGAAAACAACCTTATGACTGATGTGAGGTGGGACGACCACAACTAAAGAAAAGTCCGCAGCATCTGACTTCATAGAACACTTTTCCCGTCCCACCAGTTGAGCCTTGTGTTTCTGTTGGTCGTCCTTGAGACCCTTGGACCCCCGGCGCAGGTTGATCTGGTTGCGTTGAACCATTAGTCTCATTGCCATCCATGCGTTGCATGGCTGCGGTAGCGTCAGCGTCAGATTCAGAAGTAGTACCATATATCTGTAATTTTTTCAATGGAATGAAAGAGGAGCGATGGCGAGCAACTCACATCTTCATCACGAGCAGGCGCTACAAAACTAGTGTGTCTAAAAATCCCCACAGGAAATAAGTTGAAATTCCAATGACGGGGCTCGCCCAGCATTCGTTGAGGTAACTTTGGAGATCGAGTGCTGAAACGTAGGGAACTAAACAAACTATGAAGGAGAGACGATGTGCTTGCAGGCGGAGCTGACACGTGGTTTGTATTGCTGCCGAAAAATTATTGCCCTGTATCAAAGTCAGGCCAGCAGGAGCTGAGGATTGAAAAATTATACTGACATATCTCCCAACACCTCCGTTGTTCACGTACTGTTTGGAGACGATCGGACGGGAAGCGAAGTTCTAACAAAACAAATAAGCGAAGGATAAGGTTATTCACAACTGATGGGCGCACATCTCTCGGTCAGACTGGATGTTTCTAGTAAAAAGGTGAGATTGAATGGAAAAGAGATGCAGAACTGACTTACCACCTTCAAGTTGGACTTTGCATCAACATCACCTGTACCCTAAACAACAATCAAAACCTTTAGAATATAAAAAGAGGCTGAAATATAATGGAGATACGCACAACCTACCGTCTGAGCACTGCCTCTAGGCTCCATACATATATTTTTGCGTCTTTCCCAGCACTGGTAATGTATGCTCCATCGTGGGATACGGCGACACCCAAGAATTCGTCGTCATGCAAGAGTGGGTCTCCGACTGGCTGATTGGTCTTGAGGTCCCAGATGCGAACGGAGCAGTCACTTGATGCGCTAATGAGATAGCTTTCATTAGGTGACAGACAAATAGATCTGACGATGTTAGTATGATCCCGAAGAACAACAATTTCCTT
Organism: Suillus lakei; assembly: GCA_016628065.1. Lineage (NCBI taxonomy): Eukaryota > Fungi > Basidiomycota > Agaricomycetes > Boletales > Suillaceae > Suillus > Suillus lakei. The sequence continues at coordinate 26,643 of JABBWA010000385.1, forward strand.
CCCATCAATCGACCGCCATTTTCGGATGGTGGCATCGGCTGATGCGGAGAAGATGTGTGCGCCGTCCTTGGACCAACATCCTATCTCAAATACATCACAGTAACGTTCCGCGCGATCACTTTCTTGTCTATGCGCACCTTTGTGATATCTTCGACAATGACCACCTCGTGCTTATCACCATACGAGCTGAACAGTTGCCTGAGGTGTGCTGCTTTTTCCTCAGATCGGATTGTCCCACGGACAGAAAGAATCGACAGCTTGCCTCATAGGCTCATAGACTAGACGGACTGGCCTAGCACTCTAACTCAAAAAGCTAGACTTCTCTGGACTTAAACAAACCGCGATTCGCCTGTGCACGTGACGTGTGATGAACTCCAATTACTATTGGACGTCCGACTCGAAGCTCCGAGTCGACCTTTCAACGGCGGAACTTCAATGTTGTCAACCTGCTGGATATGAGCTGTAGCTCAGCTTATTCACAGATGAGTGGTCTGCAGTTGCTCTCAATTCCAGTGGCCTGGGAGCTTGGTGGTGTTGAGCACGGTCGACTCGAATAGCTTTAGTATTTACCAGCTTCAAGTTGGCACCAGCGCACCAGCTGCACCTAGGGCAACCTGCATCTCCACCTTGACGAGTGATATAATCAGCACCCCAGGGGAGTCGACAGGTTACGGACTTTTGTTACTGGTCGCCGTCTGTCACATGTCACATCTCGCACTGCGAACGAGCGCAACTGCTGACTTCATGGGGTGCCGATTGCATCAGAAGGGATAGTATCGATGGCGCCAACAACAACAGACCATTATTTATATTGGGATGGAAGGACTGTGTCTTCTAATGGTCTGACCAGTACTAATTCCACCGAGCACTTCCGAGAATTTGACGGACAGTCGACAGTGGTAGAGCCTCGTCGTCGATAATTGTGCAAGCCCTCGATATACAACATCCAAGTGACATCCAGGTCATCTATTTCTTTCTGTGGACGTGATCTTACATGGTCAATCTCAGTCTTTTTAACGACAATGCCATCGATCTTTCAGGGTGTATACCAGCAACCGATTGGAATCGCTGGCCCTTACCACATCGCACTTGGCATAGGATTACTGGCATCGTCCCATTTAAATCCAGGGATGTTGGATAACTGGAGTTCAGATTGCGTTCATCATATTTTGTTGTCTTTCTTCAGAATGTCATCAGCTGCTACGTTTCCCGGAATTCTATTACTTCAAATTGGGTGCTTGATCGCAAGCTGGTCTGCTCACGAACATACTCATTGGATATCGTTGGTTTCATTCTGTTAGTATCGTTCTTCTACTGACGATTCGACAGGGCATCGCACTCGTGGGAACAGGCGTTTTCTTAAATTTTCAATGTATTCCAGGATAATCATCAACCAAGGGTGCCACCTTCGCTGATGACTGACCATGACTTTGCCTACGTCTTTATCACAGGCTCTCCGGCTGCTGCTAGTCGGACATCTGTTGGCCTCAGCGCTCCTCTCAGTCTTGATCCTCATCAGTGTGAACAAGCATGTCCTCCCGGGTTATCGTAACGTGGATCTCCGGAACTTGACTCGTCATTAAACAGCCAGTACAAATTAATATTGCACCATGCTATTGCAGGAAACCGGGAGAGGTCACCTCAAAGGCAATCGTAGCGCAGATAATGATTTGGGGCAGGACGGAAGCCGTAACGTACCTCACGAGGCCACATATCAGACTAGTTGTGTTCCGTTACCTGAATGATGTATGTATAGTGCACTTTACAATTCGGTATTGACCAGCCCAACGGCATGACATATGTAGCTGTGATGACGAGGCGTGTGGTGATATCATACATCAATGAAATTTTGAAACATAGCAGAGTGAGTGGCACGAATACTAGGTAGTGAAGGATGAGAAAATGATGGGCTAATGACAATCATCTGTGTATTCGGGAGAAATACAACCAATAAAGAGCCAGAAGCGAGTCCAGATTCCAGGGTGTCTTATTACGGCATGAGGGTGGGAGGGTGTTGAAGTTGTAGCTGCAGTAGGATCGCCGATGGCAGGTGTAGTGGACGACGACGACAAGGCGGCAGTCTGCGGTTGCGTGGTCTGAGTTGCTGCGCCAGATTGCCGAGTGACATTAGGCTTGGGAGGCCGCGAGCTGCTCGCAGTAGAGTTCTTTGAGTGTAATGGTTTCGTTTTCTGTTTCTGTTTCTCCTTTGCTGCAGCAACCTCCGCCGCTGAAACAATCCTCTACGTGATATCAGGTCGAGTTGAATGTTCGAGAAAGAGAATGAACATACACGTTTGCCCTTTGCATACGGAACTTCAACAACTGCAGGATTAGGCCCTCGCAACTCGATGTCTTCACCGCTTTGTCTGCGTCGTGTCAAAAGGTTTCGAGCCCAGTCAAGAGGAGAGGACGGTGATGTATCATGGGCATTGGAGGGGCTGCGGTGGAATAGGCGGCTAAGAAGCGTGCTTCCTTGCGGTGCTGAGGAGTGGGCACGGCTTCCTGCAGAGATCTGAGAACACGGAGGTCAGGAAAACAAATGGAAGTGATAGGGATGACGTACATTAGAATGACTTGGTGGGGCGCCATCGAAAAAACCTTGGGGCACCCGATAAGCAGGCGGACGTTGCTGGACTGGACGTACTGTAGCATTAGCCTAGATTGTACATGTTTGAACGCAAGCAAATCTTTTTATGAAGGTGTCACGTACACGGAGTGCCGACTTGTTGGCCTTTGAGAGCGAGTTCAGTTCTTGGACGTTGATAAAATGAGGTAGGAGTACTCACCTTTGGATCTGGCAGAAGGTCGTCGAGGCCCGCTTCTTTAATGATCGCAGCAACATTCCATGTATACGCGTTTTTGTCATCACCACCAGTTGCTAGTAGCTCTCCATCCGCGGAAAACGACACACAGCGTACATAATTTGCATGGTAGAGGGGAGAACCGATGGGCTGGCCGTTGTCGAGGTTCCATAATCGCGCTGTCTTGTCGTGTGATGCGCTTGCGAGGATGCGGCCATTTGGAGAAATCGCAATGGCCCTGACCCACTTGGTGTGCTCATCCAGAACCGCAAGCTGCTTCCAAGTTTTGACATCCCATGTCCTAATCGAGTTATCCAGTGACCCGGAGATAAGTGTTTTCCCGTCTAGGGTCCAAGCCAGGCACAACACATAATTTGTGTGTCCATTGAGAGTTGCGACCAGCTCGCCTGTCTTGGAATCCCAGATGTTGATGGAGAAGCATCCAAACATGCCCCATCCAGCAGTTGCAAACATGGTCATGTTTGGCGAATAGACGGCTGCATACACTTCTCGGTGCCCTGTCTCGATTGGTGGGAGGATTGTCTGTCCGTTCTCCACGTCCCATTGCCTTGCAGTCCCATCGAGGGATCCGCTTAACACTCGGCGACCATCTCGACTCCAGCGGACAGACCACACACCCTTTGTGTGCCCCGTCCATTTCGCGACGACCTTGCACGTGTCAATGTCCCACAACCTCACAGCACCATCCCGACTCCCGCTAACCACTTTCTTCCCGTCCGGAGACAACGCTATTCTACACACTCCAGTTTCTCCGTCTCTCCAGTCTTCTCCTATCTGTTTCCCGCTCTTCAAGTTCCACACTCGGAGCGAGCCGTCCTCTGAACAAGTCATCATCTGCTCTCCACCTGGCCGGTGTATGACGCCGCTGACATATTCGGTATGTCCTTCAAATTTCTGGCGAGGTCTTATCCCTGATGTGCCTTTCGTTTCGGTTGTGGGTGAATCCATGTCCCGGAATTCTTACTACCGTCATCTCAGCCGTCATCCATCAAATTCCAAAAACATCACTTACGAGGATAACAACGATGGGCGGACAGGAGGCACAATGGGCGTTTCTGTCAAGCCAGAGTTGAACTGACTGCTTCCTGGTACGTATTTACAATGCTTGATCCTCGTGTTCGCTTCACAGCTTGTGCACAGCATAGGCTGTGCAACTGAAGCGCTCAAGCGTCACAGGGTCACATTCCGTGAAGCCGCCCCAGTCCATGATTAGCTAGCTCTCGATCACTAGAGAAGACGAGAGGCTGTTCGCTGCAAAGAGTTCTCATGCATCCTCAATGTCTCTGGCTGTTGAATGGGAAGATAAGCAAGCACAGGTAAGTTGCATTGCCTATATGCTGGCGCCCATTATCTAATCGGCTCTGGAACATGCCCATAGCTTACTTGCCTCCTTGTCAAACATCTTCCGGACCCCTCTGAGTCATCTTCTGCCACATACACCAGCATAAGCGACAGTTCAATAACAAACGTCTAAGGAACGCTCCCTGCCACGCACTTCGTTCTTCTCTTCCAATTGTCTCATATGTTGCCTGGTGATTGCGATGAGTTAGTGAAAACTGCAATTCCGAATAATCAGGTTCTGTTTCGTGCATTGAATTATGAGTGGGTATGCATAATGGTTGCACCTAATTACTAATCACCACCACGCAGATGAGATGAAGCACACATACCGCGTCCTCGAGTTCGTTTGAGGCATTTGAGGTCTTCCGTTTCACACTGGAGATTACGTCGGGTGTCCATGCGCCCTGGATAGCGATCGAGCTTGGTAAATAGGATTGGGTTGACATATGGAAACGAGCATCTACGCTGGTTCTAATGCTGCGTTCCAGAGAACCGTGTTGTTCTCTGAATCACAGAGGGCGTCGAGGCCATCGGCCTATTTCTAGCAAGGTCTTTGATCTTGGACGAGGTGGAAGCCTTCTCTGTTGAGAAGGAGTTGCCAAGAGAGGGCCCTGGTTTCCGTCGCTACTCCCGCTAACGACATTCTTCCCGTCCAGAGACAACGCTACGGTGTGCACTTTCTCCATCCCGCAAGTACTTCTTCTCCTATCTGCTTCCCGCCCTCCAAGTTCCATACTCGCAGCGAGCCATCCCATGAACAAGTGATGATCCGCTGCCCTCCTGGAAAGTGTATGACGCCCACAATTCAACTGGTATGTCTTTCACACTTATCCTCGTGTTCACTTCACAGCTTACATGCGGCATGGGCTGTGCATCTGCTTAGACTGTGCGATTCTTCTCTGGTATAACAACGACTATGGGCACAATTGGGACTCGCACTGTCGACACTGCCGAGCGGCTCGCGAAGCTACGGGAGCTGTCGAAGAAGCCAGAGAGCAACCTCAGGGCTTTCTTTGCTCCTAGCGATGACCAGCGTAGGTACACACAAGTCCAGCAAGAGTATTGCTGAACCTTCTTTGTTCCAAAGATTTTAGCGAGTATCCTGCACACTCGGACGAACGTAGGGCATTCATTTCAGGTTTCAGTGATTCAGCCGGTGAGAAGATGCCATGATCCCACTGTCACGCTGATGTAGTACCTCAAGAAAAATTCTCTAGTCGTCTTCGCATATGCTGTTGTGACCCCAACGAAGGCAATACTTTTTATCAATGATGCTCAGGCCCAGCACAGTATCAAGACGTTCCTGGGCTCTGATGTTGAGATCTGCCCATGAGTCTTTCATCCCTTCTTCGAGGCAGCCCACTATGACCCTTGGGGAGGAACAACTTAACGGCGGTGTTGAGCTCAATGAAAGCCAAGCCGCAGCTAAGTTCGAAGAATTCAGATTGTCAATGTGGAGAATATTTTATATTGCTGCAGCTGACCTCCTAGTAGTGAGCTGGACTTGTTCCGTGAACTGTCGTTCACAACAGCCTCGTCTACTGGACCAATGCTGGTGCGCAAACTTGGGTGAGAGAAAACACACTGATCACACAGCCGCGATATACTATTCACCCTGACACACCCCGATGCTAACGCAGCATCCCTCTCAAACAAGAGCTTATCAACACCCCAAGTGATACCACCCCGAGGAGCAAGCAACCCGAGCCTGTTACCTCGACACTAGTTCAATCCAGCGGGGTTGACGATGCCAGCGACTGTGACAGCTAGGCAACGTGACACCAGTGAAGTGGTGGAATCTGTAGTGGAGGCACAGGAGGCATGACGAGGGACGAGCGCAGTGGTATACCAGTATAATAGTAAACACCATGATACCACCTATTCACAGCGATACCCACCAGTACTCATTTTATTCCATTAGACGTGTATCCATATCATTTGTACCAGCCAGATCGAATAATTTTCAGCGCATACATCCATCTAAAATCCTATCTGAACAATTCACGACCTCTATCTTTTGTGGTACGAAACATCTCATTTGACTAAAGAGCCCGAAACACATCGATAATTCATAGCGCTTGGAACTTCTTCGATTTCTATCACCCCATATCTGCCTCTTTTAGTCGATTCTCATTGGGACTCAATATAATGCTCATGCATTGAATTCCAAGACACTGAAGTAGTACAACAAGAATCACCTCAGTGCGAGGGAAGTGAAAACAAGAAAAGCATCGGTAAAGCAAAGACATACAGTACAAACAATAGCGCTGAACCTGTACTAAAATTTTGTGTACTGATAGGTTGCAAGCCGAAGGCACGACAGAACTTGTTGCATTTATCCAGCCCCTTCAACAAATAGTGTTAGATCTAGAGCTTCCATCTCCTCGGACCCAATTAGATTTTCACCGTCGCAAGGGATTTTTGGTTGGGCAGCAATGATACTTCGAATGGGATCCTCAGTGCTGATTGAAAACCCAAATGTCATGAAGACCCGCGGTCCAGAAAGTGCTGGGCTTAAGTCGCTGACTCTTCTGACGCTGAACTTCATCTGGATGATGAAGGTTCATGTACTTGAGTATTAAGTCCCTGAAAACTGTGCGATGAGCGTCAACCCACTGGAGAAAAGAATCATATACAACCGTGGAACCATGAGATGCACCGCCTGCAGCAGGGTTTACTTCATGTTGTGAGAACCTTGTTTGGGGAACTGCCGACGAACACGCTCGATAGCAGGTCCAATACTCTCAATTGTGCTTGACCGCGGGCAGACATGTGCATGAGTCCCCATTGTGAGGGACACTTTTTCAAGAGACTAAGTCTAATTTGACATTCGAGTGTTAGTAGCTCCGTTTGGAGCTTTGTATGCATACGTGCGACTCACGATACATTGAACTTGCTGGTCTCATTGTGTGCTCGAAGACAAGAGATGATCTCCAGATTGATGTAGCCGTTAGCAACATACTGCTCTACTAGTGGTCTTATGATATCATCTGGAGCTGCGATACAAATATCATCGAGCAGCCACGCAGCCGGTTAGAGGACCTTGGTAGAGACTTGACTTGTCACGGAAATATCGTGCTTATGTGCCTGAACTGCGGGGTGTTCTACGACGGCAACAGACTTCGAATCCAAATTTGAATGAGAGCACGCCATGTTACCCAGGAACAATTCCATTCAGCGAGCTGTCCATCTCGTTCAAGCCGAAAAAGGTTCAATTCGTTTTACCACTATGATACATTGTGCATCCGACAAGAAGTAAATATGAGTAGCTAGAGGTCACTGCAAAGGCAATCATCGTGTAGATAAAGATTTGGCGCAGGACAGTAATAGCACATACTTCGCGAGTCTATCAGACTGGTCGTATCCCGTTACGTGAATGATGTATGTGTAGTGCACTTTGCAATTTGGATTGAGCAGCCCAACGACATGGCATATGTAGCTGTGATGACGAGGCGTGTGGGGATATTGTACATGAAGGACAGTTTGAAACATAGCAGAGTGGGTGGCACAAGTACCAGCTAGTGAAGGATGAGAAAATGATGGGCTAATGACAATCATCTGTGTAATCAGGAGAAATACAACCAATAAAGAGCCAGAAGCGAGTCCAGAGTCCAGGGTGTCTTAATATGGCATGAGGGTGGGCGGGTGTTGAAGTTGTAGCTGCGGTGGCATCGCCAATGGCAGGTGTGGTGGACGACGACGAGACGGCAGTCTGCGGTTGCGAAGATGGCTGGGCCTGAGCTATTAGGCCGGATTGTTGAGTGACATTGGGCTTCGGAGGCCGTGAGCTGCTCGCGGTGGTAGTCTTCGAGTGTAATGATTTCGTTTCCGTTTCTCCCTCGCCGAGGCATTTCTCTACGTGATATTAGGTCGAGTTGAACGAGAAAGAACGAGAAAGAACATACACGTTGTCCCGGCGCGCACGGGACCTCGACGACTGCTGGTTGATGCCCGTGCAATTCAATTTCTTCACCGCTTTGTCCGCGCCGTTTCAAAAGGTTTCGAGCCCAGTCGAGAGGAGAGGATGGTGACGTATCATGGGCATTGGAGGGGCCGCGGTGGAATAGGCGGCTAAGAAGCGTGCTTCCTTGCCGTGCTGAGGAGGAGTGAGCACGGCTTCCTGCAGAGATCTGAGAACACGGAGGTCAGGAAACAAATCAAAGTCATAGTCATGACATACATTAGAACGACCTGGTGGGACTTGATTGAAAAAACCTTGAGGCACCCGATAAGCAGGTGGACGTTGCTGGACTGGATGTCGTGTAGCATTAGCCTAGATTGTATATGTTTGAATGCAAGCAGATCTTTTTATGAAGGTGCCACGTACACGGAGTGCCGACTTGTTGGCCTTTGAGAGCGAATTCAGATCTTGGACGTTGATAAAATGAGGGAGGAGTACTCACCTTTGAATCTGACAGAAGGTCGTCGAGGCCCGCTTCTTTAATGATCGCAGCAACATCCCATGTGTATGCGTTTTTGTCTTCGCCACCAGTTGCTAGTAGCTTTCCATCCGCGGAAAACGACACGCAGCGCACTGGATTTGCATGGTGGAGGGGCGAACTGATGGGCTGGCCGTTGTCGAGGTTCCACAATCGCGCTGTGTAGTCGTATGATGCACTTGCGAGGATGCGGCCATTGGGGGAAATTGCCATGCCATAGACATCATCAGTGTGTTCATCCAGAACCGAGATCTGCTTCCAAGTTTTGACATCCCATGTCCTAATCGAGTTATCGCCTGACCCGGAGATAAGTGTTTTTCCGTTGTGGGTCCAAGCCAGGCAGAACACATAACTTGTGTGTCCCTCGAGAGTCGCGACCAGCTCGCCTGTCTTGTAATTCCAGATTTTGATGGAGCAGCCTCTGATCCCATCGTATCCAGCAGTTGCAAACATGGTCATGTTTGGTGAATAGACGACTGCCCACACGTATTGGTGCCCTGTCTCGATTGGTGCGAGGATTGTCTCTCCATTCTCCACATCCCATTGCCTTGCAGTCCCATCCCCGGATCCGCTTAACACTCGCCGACCATCTCGACTCCAGCAGACAGACCACACTATGTTTGTGTGCCCCGTCCATTTCGCGATGAGCTTGCACGTGTTGATGTCCCACAACCTCAATGCACCATCCCGACTCCCGCTAACCACTTTCTTCCTGTCCGGAGACAACGCTATTCTGTACACTCCATTTTCTCCGTCTCTCCAGTCTTCTCCTATCTGTTTCCCGCTCTTCAATTTCCACACTCGGAGCGAGCCGTCGCCTGAACAAGTGATCATTTGTTCTCCGCCTGGCAGGTGTATGGCGCCGCTGACCCATTTGGTATGTCCTTCAAATTTCTGGCAAGGTCTTATGTCTTTCGTTTCGGTGGGTGAATCCATGTTCCAGAATTCTTACTACCGTCATCTCAGCCGTCATCCATCAAATTCCAAAAACATCACTTACGAGGATAACAACGATGGGCGGACAGGAGGGCACAATGGGCGTTTCTGTCAAGCCAGAGTTGAACTGACTGCTTCCTGGTACGTATTTACAATGATTGATCCTCGTGTCTGCCTTCACAGCTTGTGCACAGCATAGGCCTGTGCAACTGAAGCGCTCAAGCATCACAGCGTCACATTCCGTGAAGCCGCCCCAGTCCATGATTAGCTAGCTCTCGATCACTAGAGAAGACGAGAGGCTGTTCGCTGCGAAGAGTTCTCAGTGCATCCTCAATGTCTCTGGCTGTTGAATGGGAAGATAAGCAAGCACAGGTAAGTTGCGTTGTCTATATGCCTGGCGCCCATTATCTAATCGGCTCTGGAACATGCCCTTATAGCTTACTTGCCTCCTTGTCAAACATCTTCCAGGACCCCTCGGAGTCATCTTCTGCCACATACACCAGCATAAGCGACAGTTCAAGAACAAACGTCTAAGGAACGCTCCCTGCCACGCACTTCGTTCTTCTCTTCCAATTGTCTCATATATTGCCTGGCGATTGCGATGAGTTAGTGAAAGCTGCAATTCCAAATAATCGGGTTCTGTTTCGTGCATTGAGTTATGAGTGGGTATGCATAATGGTTGCACCTAATTACTAATCACCACCACGCAGATGAGATGAAGCACACATACCGCGTCCTCGAGTTCGTTTTCTTCATTTGAGGTCTCACGCTGGAGATCACGTCGGGTGTCCATGCACCCTGGATAGCGATCGAGCTCGGTCAATGGGGTTGGGTTGACGTATGGAAACGAGCATCTATGCTGGTACTAATGCTGCGTTCAGAACCGTGTTGTTCTCTGAGTCGCAGAGGGTGTTGAGGCCATAGGCCCGTTTTTGACAAGGTCTTTGATCTTGGACGAGGTGGAAGCCTTCTCTTTTGAGAAGGAGTTGCCAAGAGAGGGCTCTGGTTTCACGCGCACTATCATAGAGGTCTTGGAACCTGGAGACCCTGCCTTCGAGTACCGCAACGTATCCAGGCCCCCGGTTCGTTCTCGCCATACCATCATGGCACCTTACAGTCTGTAGTTTCTGACAGCACAATCAATGAGTTTTGCGTTTTCTCTTGGTCATCGTGGAATGTACACGGTGATTCAGCGTGTACCTTAGTGCCACGATAGAAGTTGCATCTTGGGTTGTGCATCGACAGGAGGATCATCAATCATCATCAAGATTAGCACATACATAGCAAGAGCGCTGCATTCACCATCCAAAACCTACAATACATCTGTTGAAATACAATCAAGCACAATATATGCCTTCTTTATGAAATGGTTTAACCGGACGATTGACGAATAGCAAGCAGTGTATGGGGTAAGCAAATTAAATATACTACGGACCCAATATTGGGATCATTCTAGTATCATGCCCCAACAGGTACCTCCCCAATATCCTCACGCACATTCTTCTCCACCGACTCCCGATTACTCGGCGCGCTCTCCTCCCTCACCTTCCCAAGGTTTGACACTGGGCCCGGTTTGTGGCATCGTCGGGAAGAAAAACACGATGTTCATAATGAACATATACGATACCGAAATGACAGCAACTGGAAGGCTCTTCACATCATAATTCAATGGCCAACACTCATCCGTAAGCACAAAGCAGTCCGACTCACAGAATGCCTAAATCAAATGGACCGGGCTTGAAGTTGTTCTTGAACACAAAGCGCGCAACAATTGGGATCGCATATGCGATGTATAAACGCCGTCACGGAGAGAGCGAAGATAGCATTGATAGCTTGTGGGCCCGCGAACGACAACATGCTGAGGATGATCGAGATGACCGCGACGAACCAAACGGTGTTGACGGGCGTCTTGGTGAAGCCGTTCATGCGATAGAGGTAGGATGAGAACGGAAGTGCGCCATCACGGGCAAATGCGAATGTTTGGCGGGATGAAGCAAGGACCATGCTCGAGCCCATCATATATCTGCGCCCAATCAACCATAGTTCAAAGGGCACACATGTCCACTTACTGAACAAGCACAACGAAGGACCACAGTGCAAGTGTTCCAGTCTGGCCGAAGCTGTTGAAGAAAATCTGGGCCATGGGCTGTCCGATCGGGCTGCTGAGAAGGGAGTCCATGTCAGTGCCCATGCAGAATGTAAGAGAGACGTTGATCGCTGCGAGACGGTAAGCGGTATTTGAGAAGCTAGCATGGATAAATACGTACCCCATCCAAGGATTCCTGCGATACCAATGGCGCTGACCTGGAATGCACTCAGTATTTGCACAAAATGCGGAACTTGAAGCTTACAAGGGCCCATGGAACAGCAGTGGCAGCATTCGATGATTCCTCGCTAATATGTACACTTGAATCAAAGGCACCTTGAACATGACATCAACATCAATGACACGTGCAACGATCTGTGACAACATACCGATGGTCCACGACGGCGCAAGGAAGCTCAGAATGAATGTGCAACCATCTGGCCAGCCGTTCACTGCAGATATTATTCTGAGATCAGTCGTGTTCAACAATAGAATGTATTCACTGACAATTTGTGAAATTACCAGGTGCATAGCTTGCGTTCCTTTGGGGTGGCAGCAGGAAGGCCAGTGATAACGGCGAGACACAAACTACCCGGAATAATTCAGCATCTCGAGTGCACCTATATGACTTCAGCGCGAACCAGATTCAGATGTTCAGCACAAAATAAATTGTTTGCAGTCTTGCGAGAACAGTAGTTCCCAAGCAGCATATCACTGCGTGCGACAGGACTATTGCAACGTAGACTCCGCTAGGTATCCGACATCATGAGTAGGTTGCTTGATTGGATTAGTGTCTTGAATGACGCACAAAGTTTGCACACTCGTTGCGGTAAAAGTTTGGCCTGAGCCAATAGCTACTGCAGCCATGACTTGCACTGCACATCCCCAGTCGATAGATGCTTTCAGAAAAGTCACGCTAAGCAAAATATGGCATCATGAGGCGACAACGAGCATCTTACCGACCGACACTATGGTCCCAATGGTGTTTGAGTCTGTTAGCCAGAGGTGAGTCCAGCACCCAGCCTATCTTATCGTTATTTCAGGTCGCGAGGTTGCTGATGTTGAGGTAGTGGCGACGGCGGGTATGGTGGATGACGAGGAGACAGCTGCTGAAGTGCGAAGATGGCTGGGCCTGAGTCGCCCCACTTGACCCATTGCTGGGTACGACCAGGCTTAGGAGGCTGTGGAGCAGTCGGCAGTAGAGTTCTTTGAGAGTAACGGGATTGGCCTACGTTTTTCCCTCACTGAAGTGTTTTTCTGTGTAATATTAGGTGGAGTTGAACGACAGAGGGGAAAAATCTGACACGTTTGCCCCGTGCATATGAGACTTCAACAACTGCTGAGTGATACTCGATGCCTTCATCATTTCGTCTGCGCCGTGTCAAAGGTTTCGGGCCCAGTCGAAAGGAGAGGACTGTGACGTATCATGAGTATAGGAAGGACTGCGGTTGGATAAGCGGCCAAGAAATGTGTTTCCTTGCAATGCTGAGGAATGGAGGCGGCTAGTCGGGAAAAAAATTGAAGTGATAGTAACGACGCACATGAGAACGAGCTGGTGGGTCGAAAAAACCTCGGGGGACCCGATGGGCATCTGGGTGTCGCTATACACGCCTAGGACGATGCGTAACATCGTTCTAGAAAACAAATGTTTGAGCAAAACGAGAAGGTTTTATGAATATGCTACACATAAGTACACCAAGCAACAACTTCTCGTCCTGGGAGGGTGAATTCAGTCCTTAGACATTCAAACGAGACAAGAGTAGTCAGTCACCTTTGGATCTAACAGAAGGTCGCCGAGGCCAATGTCTGCAACAATCGCAGCAACGTCCCATGTATACGCGTTACTATCATTGCAACCAGTAGCTAGTAGCTTTCGGCATCTGCTGAAAACGACAGGCGGCGCACTGAATTTCAACAAACCGTGATTCGCCTGTGCACGTGACGTGTGATGAACTCCAATTATTGGACGCCCAACTCGAAGCTCCGAGTCGACCTTTCGGCGGAACTTCAATGTTGTCAATCTGCTGGTAGCTCAGCTTATTCACAGGTGAGTGCTCTGCAGTGCTCTCCATTCCAGTGACTGGGAGCTTGGTGGTGTTGAGCGCGGTCGACTCGAGCAACTTTAGTATTACCAGCTTCAAGTTGGCACCAGCGCACCAGCTACACCTAGGGCAGCCTGCATCTCCACCTTGACGAGTGATATGTACTACAGTACTATCCTTCCGGTGCAATCAGCACCCCAGAGAAGTCGACAGGTTACACACTCTTGCTACTGGTCGCCGTCTGTCACATCTCGCCCTGCGAACGAGCGCAACTGCCGACTTCATGGGGCTGGCATCATCCCATTTAAATGCAGGGGGGGGGTTGTCGTCTTTCTTCAGAATTCAAGACATGTCATCAGCTGCTATGTTTCCCGGAACTCTATTACTTCCAATAGGGTGCTTGATCGCAAGTTGGTCTGCTCAAGCAGACATACTCATTGGATATCGTTGGTTTCATTCTGTTAGTATCGTTCTTCTACTGACGCTTCGACAGGGCATCGCACTCGTGGGAGCAGGCGTTTTTAAAAAAATTTCCATGTATTCCAGGATAATCATCAGCCAAGGGTTCCACCTCCGCTGATGATTGACCATGATTTGCCTACGTCTTTATCACAGGCTCTCTGGCTGCTGCTAGTCGATCATCTTTGGCCTCAGCGCTCCTCTCAGCCTTGATCCTCATCAGTGTGGACAAGCATGTCTCCCGGGTATCGTAACTTGACTCGTCATTGAACAGCCAGTACAAATTTATATTGCATCAGGCTGTTTCAGGAAGCCGTGACGTTACTTCACGAGACTACATATCAGACTAGTTACCTGAATGATATATGTGTAGTGCACTTTACAATTCGGATTGACCAGCCCAACGACATGACATATGTAGCTGTGATAACGAGGCGTGTGGTGACATCGTACATAAAGGACAGTTTGAAACATAGCAGAGTGAGTAGCACGAGTACTAGGTAGTGAAGGATGAGAAAATCATGGGCTAATGACAATCATCGGTGTTTCAGGAGATATACAACCAATAAAGAGCCAGAAGCGAGTCCAGAGTCCAGGTGTCTTATCATGGCATGAGGGTGGGAGGGCGTTGAAGTTGTAGCTGCAGTAGCATTGCCGATGGCAGGTGTAGTGGACGACGACGAGACGGCAGCCTGCGGTTGCAAAGAAGGTTGGGCCTGAGCTGCTGGGCCGGATTGTTGAGCGACATTGGGCTTGGGAAGTCGTGAGCTGCCCGCAGTAGAGTTCTTTGAGTGTAATGGTTTCGTTTTCTGTTCTGTTTCTCCTTTGCTGCAGCAACCTCCGCCGCTGAAACAATCCTCTACGTGATATCAGGTCGAATTGAATGTTGAGAAAGAGAAAGAACATACACGTTTGCCCTTTGCATACGGAACTTCAACAACTGCAGGGCTGGGCCCTTGCAACTCAATGTCTCGACCGCTCCTCTGTGTCGTTTCAAAAGGTTTCGAGCCCAGTTAAGAGGGGAGGACGGTGAGGCATCACAGGCATCGGAGGGGCCGCGGTGGAATAGGCGGCTAAGAAGCGTGCTTCCTTGCGGTGCTGAGGAGGAGTGGGCGCGGCTTCCTGCAGAGATCTGAGAACACGGAGGTCAGGAAACAAAATCGAAGTGATAGCGATGACGTACATTAGAAGGACCTGGTGGGACTTGATCGAAAAAACCTTGGGGCACCGATAAGCAGGCGGACGTTGCTGAACTGGATGTCGTGTAGCATTAGCCTAGATTGCATATGTTTGATACAACCAGATCTTTTTATGAAGGTGTCACGTACACGGAGTGCCGACT
>JABBWA010000386.1:0-42013 GCA_016628065.1 Suillus lakei
TATCGCTGGATGGTGGGCTATGTCAATGACAATGGTGTGTGCACTGGGGAAGAATGGGAAAGAAGCAGGATAGCGGGTCCCCTTGTAGGTGCACGTCTGCGTATATGGGCCAATGGTGGGGGTTGCATTGATGGGTGAGCAGAAGGTACGCGGAGGGCGGCAGCAGTGTGTAGCAGGCAATGTGGAAGAGGACAAGGGGCGTGAGAACGGAGTGCCTTGGAGGGGATAACCTTTCTAGGCTAGGCGCAGGTGGGAGGGGCGCGGGAGGGCTTGATAGACTGTATAGGTGAAGGCTGTAGGTAATTTGGGGCAGCATTTAATGCTGGTGTTGAGTTTCAGCGCAAACGAGCCTAATGAAAGTTGCCGAGACACATAATCATCAAGTATAATAAGGCTTCTCAATTGGGCAACCCAGGTGTGATTCCTACAGTACTGTCAGTAACATTATGAATGCTGAGGAATGTTGGTTCACCTCTATTCATAAGGGCACTACCAGATCAGCACATAGGATCAGATAGCGAAGCTTGTAACCAATGGCAGTGAACTAGTGATGGTACTTACATAATTGCTAGGGATGAATTATGTAACACTGTTGATTTGCGACCTTGATGTGATCATTGCAAATTGCCCTGCAATGCATCACCGTCGTGTCTCAAGACTACCACAGTCCTTCCTATTCTTGGATCTACGAGGCCTGCTGCTCATCTTTGCCAACTGCGCTACTCCTAATCCTTACGAACAGCTTTCGATATCAACGGATACACTAATTCCCTTCAATTTCTTTTACATCTAGGGGCCGCGACGCGAACTGCGGGTTCCAGTCTGAATGTCGATGCTTATGGGTAGATGAGAGGCGCCTGAAAGTCTCGGACACAATTTTAGAGAAATAAATAAATAAAGCTGCCATGGCATCAATGTCAAAAGATTGTTGAAACTACCAGGATATCTACACATAATGACCTTGCAGAAGGGCGAGACTGTAATCTGAAAATAATATCTACCGTAATCAATGGTGAGTGTGGGTGTAAGAGACTGTAAATCCGTAGTCCAAAAGTTTCACACCACTAAGCCTAGGTTTGATGTGGCTCGTTGTGACTCAAATCCTAGATCCACGGACAAACGGGAAGTATCAGAGTAACTCGTAGCATATCTCATATGGATAAAAAGAGATCCGTAGACCTTCCTTTTGGCAAGGGAGAGTTATTCGTCCTCGAAGCATGGTCCAAGGGGAGGGCGAGGGAAATCGCAGTGCTTTCCAAGCGACGTCATTGTTCGACATACATGTTTGCTTGAAGTTTAAATGCCCTCGCTCATTGAGGCCAGGTTCTGGGGGGCGATAGATTATTCGAAACAGTTGGATAGTTTTACAATACGGAAATCAAAAGATACCCGTGGTCTAGGCACCATAGAGGAAGGGGTCATTACTGTAGTTAAAGACAGAGCATCCGCGGTCAACAGTCTGATTGCAGGAGAAGCACCAATTGTTAGTAGAGTTGACTGTAGTCCACTAAATGAAGCTGTGAGCAAGGAATAATACATGCTGTAAAGAGCAGCTCACAAAAAGTTGTTCAATAAAACTGTCAAGCGTGATGCTCGTGTTGCCGAACATCTTAAGTTGACGGAACTGGCTATCCTGGGTACCGTTCTTGAACTTCATGCTGACCTCATTCTGACCCTGCGAGTTCTGTGACAACTCGAAGGCAACGACAGAAGCATAGTTGACTGTGAACTGGTATCAGTCTACAGCGCCGAAATTCATACACTATCGATACTGACCGATACCAGCAATCTCAGGGTCAGTGACGGTGGCATTGGTGACGTTAAACAAACTGATGAATGGCTTATAATCGATTTCCTGAATATTCATCTTGACTTTGTTAGAAGTCTTTGTCATGTTGCCCAAGGCCCAGAAGACCTCCGGGAGGAGTGTGCGAATGGAAACTGCAGCAACGTTAGTGGAACGCATGTTCGGAATTGAATCTAAACCGACTTTGGCCGATGCTATTTTGCGCAGAATCGGTGAAGACATTGCTTTGAAGCCAATCAGCATAATAGCGGGCTTGCTGGAGGAAGGTGGGAGGCAGGGTTTCGTAGTAGGTCTTGTTATAGGTGTACTGGACATTGACATGGTCGTATATCTGCGAGACGATATGGGCTCAGTCTGAAGATATTCAAATGAATCCTTACATTCCACTGCACAATTTTGTCAGAAAAGCTTTCACAGATGCAATGAAGTGAAATACCATGTTCGTGAAGTTGTTACTGACGCCCCCCAAATAAGGTTTCAATGCAGTCAGAAAGGGCGCGGCAGTGGTGGACATGTTTATGAATGCAGACGAAGCGTAAGTTCGGTTTAGGTGATATTGGAAATACTACGTTCCCGGGCGTTATCAAGTGACCTCCCGAAGATACGATAGATTTCATACCTCGCAGTCTATCCAGCTTGTGAGAGACGGACTCTGCCAATACTCCAAAGATTCCACTGCAACACATTAGTTAGAGGTAAAAAGAGCAGCTGTGATAGACTTACCTGGAATATACTGGTATCCCCCGAGAGGAGGGAGGACCGTTGTACCATTCGCCAAAGTCATCTCTGACTTTGTTGTGGATGGGTAGAGACCCTGAAGCAGAGAATATGCAGAGTTAAGAATAACATTTCCTCCACCAGCGTCTGCGCGGACTGTTAGCTGATCGATGTTTACCACATCAGTGCTGATATTCTGGATGAAAGTCGGCGAATCGGGATTGAGATATATGTTGCGAAGGAAGCTCCCGAGTTCAAATTCTTGTTGCTAAACACTCGTGAGCGAGGTCCAGTATTATTGCAGAGCTCTCACCTCTCCAAGAGGGGTGATGTATGCTTGGGTGGAGTTGTATGTAAGTGGGTCTTGGTAGTATCCCGTCCTGTCGCCGTGACGGGCCAAAAGAACAACACCGATGAGTCCCGTTGTGGTAGTGGTGTTGACCATGGCTGGAACTGTTAGACCTGTATTGATGAGGACTTTGAAAGTTTGGCTTGACCGTTGTCCATTTTATAGCACATTAACATGCATAGCAATTCGAGTTGAGTGCGCCAAGATGAACATT
Source organism: Suillus lakei (assembly GCA_016628065.1). Taxonomy (NCBI): domain Eukaryota; kingdom Fungi; phylum Basidiomycota; class Agaricomycetes; order Boletales; family Suillaceae; genus Suillus; species Suillus lakei. Next base: position 3,088 of record JABBWA010000386.1, read on the forward strand.
GAATACCGTCGCCGTGGCTTAGTACAAAACCTATGGCTTGTATCGATGGACCCAACGCTTAGTAGAGGGGTAAGTGTTCCGCTACAACATAACATTGGCTTGTTACCGTATCTGGAGGTGCTATATATATATATATCACACCGCGACCAAGTTCAAATTTCGCAAATTTAAAGATCACTGCCCGCTGCATATGAAATGTCAGCGCGTTTTGCGCGGATATACTTCAATTGCCAAGGCTGTGCACGGGGGCCAATAATAGACTGGAGTACGGATCAGTTCATAGGTATGAGCGCAATCTCAGTAAAGAATATACGCACATCCCTTCAATGTATGTCAATCTACACTTCATGCTCAAGTGGAACAACTTTCCACTCGCATGTGCGCCTAAGTAGGAATGTCTTCCTAATTTCGTCTTCGGCAGGAGCTGTGGTGACACGAAGATCACTACCATCTGGAGTGGCGATGAATCCATCATACACATCTCCAGTAATTCTTCCTGTTAATGTGATGTCTGCTACTATTATGAACACCAACGATGCCAAAAGCACACCATGAAAAGAACCAGCCATAAAAGAGAGGAATGCAAAGAAAAGGAGACATCCGTGACGAACAAACACACGCCGCAGCAACACAACATGAAGACATCAATGCGCAGCAACAGTGTCAGTCAACACACGGCATGACGAATTGGACGCAATTGTCACCGGTTACTTAAATATCGCAGGTAATAAAAAATTGACACATGACGCCACAAGTAAATTTGAGCAAAGCATGCTATTGAATATTCAGAAATGGGTTTGGGCGCCGGCACCCCATGAAAAAGCTTATTTAAGTAAAAGTCTCTGCAAAGTTGCATCGAGTTTTCAAATTCCCGTGTGTTCATGCATCAGTCCTGGGGTATCTCAACCTGAGAGATTCTAGAGTATTCTTGCTACGGGACTCGAGGTCGTGTAAGTTATACATGTCAAAGTCTTCGTCCAGATCACCGAGCGTAATACCAATGGAAAGTGTCGTCAAGCAAGGGCGCAGCTCGACCAAGCTGACGACTATGGGTAGTGTAATCCTTGGCACGGGAGTATGCCACCTATGGTTATCGCCACTTCCTTCAGGTCGTTCCCGTTCCTGTTAGTAGAGCATGATTTCGTATTGATGTCAACAACCTCAAGGCGGCTGAAATAGAAGAGCGGCCGTACGGTGTCAATTGTGGTGACTTTAGTGAATGTAGCAGCTTTGTACCTTGGCGGGGTTCGGATAAGCGCGTGCACTGCAGGTACCTGACAGTCTCGCGCAGTCGAAGTGCGTCAAAAACTACCTGCAGGAAGCCTGAATCGACCTTGACCTGGGATCGGACTCCAGTGACATCATGGTGAGTTTATCACTGGGCCATAAACAAGCGAAGACTTCGACGTCTAGCCATTCTTCGACCTCCCAACAAACACATTCAACATTCCCGAAGAGAAAGGGGCTGCGGGACGAGCCAAAAATATCTTCGAGAACACTGGCGGTGGGCAGATGCATCTCAATGCAAGTAAGTGATGAGAGTCCACCCAGATGAGTGAGAGTAGCCTTGGTGATAGTCGGCACAGTGACTGTACACAGCTTTTTTGGATGGCATATGACACTGGCAGAGCGAAAGACCCGTCCCATGGGTAAATTGGGCTTAAGCTCAAAGCATTCAAGGGACGGGCAAGTTAATGGCATAGACTGTAAGATCATTTGCAATGAAATCCTTTGTCAAAACTCCGGATCCTTCCCAAAGGACCATATTAGTGGGCAGATATGTCATGGAAAGGTGCTGTAGACGCGGGCCAAGTAGCGGGCGGAGCGGAAGGACTGTTTCATATCCGTCATCCTCGTAAGTTTGGCATCAAAACCTTCAAGGAGTATGCCAGGGTTTGTAAAAAGGATTGGACAGGGTGCGGCCAATCGCACCCCATCATGCTCAAATATCGGACGTGAATTGCATAGCGATTGATAATGGCAAGCTGAAACTCTTTTGGAATCTACACCTCAGTCGATATCTATCCATTTTTGTCTTGAAATAACACTCACCATGTGGTAGTCATCGTCATCTCTCTGCGTCGTATTGGGTGGTACAATGGTTCCACCACATCGCATGAGGGGAATAATTCCTCTAATTGACTCCCAGAGAGCATCCAATGAGAACGCGCGACACGTTAGTGCAAGGGCGAACAGGTCCTTCCAGAAAGCGTGGTAGGACCCTTACGAGGAACGTGTATTTTGTCTGTGTTGATATTGGAGAGCATTTGAGAAAAAAGAGGGCGCGATACACTGTGCTATTAACAGTTAAACTTTAGTGGTATTGCTGAAGCCATTAGGAACGTGGAGATACAGTGACTTGAAAAGGGCGCTTCACTTGCAAGGGCGCTTTAAGCTGAAACGGATGTGGGTATTCCATAGTGTACTAGAGCAGATAGATACTGCGCAAAGAAAAGATGCAAGTTCGAAGGGGAACTGATGCGAAGTCAATGATATGAGATAAGAAACGTTCGAGAAGTTGGTAGATGTTTGAAACTTTGCGAGAGCTGTTCGGACACTGATGCAAATGACTCGGAGCTGGATCCAATTGACGATGATAGAGATGTTACATGCGGGTTTTTACACGATGAGGAATGCCAAAGTGGCGCTAAATACCATGAAGGGCAGTGGCTCTAAGGGAGAAGCGTGAAATTGAAAGGGAGAAGCGATAAAACAAAGACGTGAAGCGCCAAACCATAAACGTCGTGTGCGTGATTACGTGAAGTGTGAAAATGTGAAATGATACGAACAAAGGTTCATCAGGAAAAGAACACATCACTTGAATTAATTTGAGACCAGGGTAGTGTGTAAGCACGCTGGCTTACTTGAGTTCTCATAATCAATACATATACTGTCGCGGGTACTGAAGACTAAGTCTTCAGTATTTCTACCTTTTGGTGTAACGGTTATGAGGCGCGGCAGCTGACTACTTTACATAGTGTTAGTGAGTGGCGAATTGGTGCACACGAGTATAACGATGGTGTTTCGTCCTACATATACTACCATCTAGCGCTTGTGTCGCCGGCGGGGATTATGGCCGTAACGCAAATGGCGGGTTCCAGTCTGAATGTCGACGCTTATGGATAGATGAGGGGCACCTGAAAGTATCAGACACAATGCTAGAGAAATAAATAAAAAAGCTGCCATGGCATCAATGTCAAAAGATGGTCGAAACTAGGTAGGTATGATGTGCAACTTCAAAATCGGCACGGTCGCCGTTAACTTCAGTTGCTACTCCAAACATGGTCTGATCATGGGAAGACTGAAACATCTGCATCAAACGTCAATAGAAGCCCTAACTGAACTCAAGGCACCATAGGTAAATACTGCGATGCTGGAGTAAAATATTCGAGTGAAAGTCTTCCGACACCGGGCACACCGAAATCCTCCTGCATCCAGATACCGAAGCAATATCTGAAGTCGCATGTCAGTTTAATCATACGCAAGAGAAAGTCCTGACAATATCTGACTTTACTTCTGCAAACCCAGGCAAAATAGCTTGTGGCGATTGAGGACATCTCTGCGCGAGTACACCCCGTTGCAGGCGTCGCAAGGATATATGATGCTCAGATGTATTTGTTCTACGTGCCTGCTGAGACTCTCCTTGTTAATAATCTGGTAGCAGTGATTCCACAGACAACTAATGTGCAACTTATCCGCACCCCAAATTCCGTGAAATTCACGGAGGTGAGCAGAAAGTTGGTGACCGAGAAATATGTGGTTGCAGTGCAATCCGCGTGGTCTGCTCCACAGACACTGGAAAGCCTCGTCAAGAGAATGAACCAACTGGCACCGTGATCAGCGTCGGGTCAGCAACTTAAAAGGCAACATCACATACTTCCTGAGAGCAAGACATTGTTAAGTATTCAGCTTAAAATTAGAGTTTCATGTTGACATACAGTTTGCTGGACGTGAAAGTTGCGAATAAGGTCCATTCCTGCGTTAGTCGTGTGATCGGAGTGAACGTTGGATGGTCGAGTACTAGGACTCCGCTTTGCATGGGAAGGTACCCGGGAGATCTGAAACCGCCGTCCGCACTTTCGATTGCCAGGTGTTAGACACAGTCAGGATCCCTAAAACAAACATACTCACCAATTAATCGAACAACCAGCCTGCCGTTCAAGCGAATACATGATAGACCCAACGCCAAGGGGATTCACCGCGCCGCAAGAACATTTGTAGGAAACTTTAGAGGATGATGTCATCTGCTGTTGAATGATGACCCTCATGACAACCGTCGTGCCCGCTTCAAGTCTTGACCATTCATTGCTTGTAAGTCGGGTTACTTGCGTGCCCTCGTCAATGCACAAATCGTACTGTCCGTTCTCCATATACTGTCTCTGAATTTGAGCTTCAATCGAGTTGCATTGAAACAGAACTTTGAGCATCTCATTGAATTGCTATAGAGAATATGATGAGTATGCTTCCCTGAGGCGCACTTTTGCTAGCGAAACATACCTCAAATGAGGTGCAGAAGTTCACCGATATTGGATGATGGTGGCCTGTTGCGTCTACCAGTGTCACACAGCCACGCGTTGCAGTCGGTCCCACAGAGGGCTGTCCGCGGGTGGCCAGGCTTTCGATCATCATCAGGAACCTCTAGCGATCCTCCCGCTCCCTCTGTAGAGTTACCAACACTTCATGTATGTCATGTTGACTTTGGATTTGGGATGACCACTAACCAAGCGGAGTAGTGAATGAATGTAAATGTTTTTTGGACAATAGAACACACCAGATACTCCGCTAGATAACGGTCAATTTCAATAAAGCATCTAGCGATATCTTGCGTGACGGGTGTGGATGCGAGACAACGTTCATGCAATATTGTTACTCGGGCTGAAGAATCTTGCAGCATCCTAAATGCGACTCCATGTCAGGCGGATCCAAACATACTGTATGCACCAACAAAGTGAATACCTAACAAAGGATTCTCTTCGGGATTGTTCAATAGGATCCGAGGCAGGCGAGGCGTCACACAAATCGCGGCTTAATCGATCGAGTCGTAGTGTCAGGCTATCAAGGTCCACCTTATTCTGATTATATCTCTGTGATGACCTTTAGAATCAAGAAACGGCCTCGTAATAAGCTCTCACATCTATAGTTTGAAGGCCTGTCAATAATCCACCAATAGCCGCTTGCATCGGAGCACCGACAAGTGGAATTGCACCAGTAACAGCTTGTACCAAGGGCAAAGCTAGCTGAGCCATATCGGAAGCTTCGCGAGCAAGGGATATACCCCCGGAGTATCTGGCGGAAGAAACATTGGTGAAAACTTCGAGACCTTGTTCTCTGGTCGCAGAAACAGTGTGCAATGGCGATGAATTCGAAAGGAGAGTTGGTGAAGGGCTAGGGATGTGTACAGGGATGGAGCCATCGCCCTCATGGTCGGTGGTTGTCGAGTTGCGTTGTGTGCGTCCGTTCTTTGCGGGGCGCCTCAAACGAACTGCGAAGACCTTGCCAAAATCCTTGACAATTTCCTTGATAACATCCTTGACCCGCGGAGGGTGCATCTTTATCAGATAGGTCAGAGGACAGGACAGAGGGAATACACGTAAGACGGAGGAGAGCGAAGGAAGAAATGCGGTCCTGGAGATACCAGGTTAGTAACAGCTATTGGGCACTGCTGTGTACAACACAGCCCAGTTGTGTACAAGCCTTGTGGATGTACTTACCAGCGCTCTCTGTCACTCCGTAGCTTCACCGTTCGACCTAGTAGTATACAGCAGGTCGGTTGGAGTTCGAGACAAACACGGGGTGCAGCATCAAGAGAGTCAGTTATGTGAGAATTACCCAATGAAAATGCGAATTTGTCTTGCGATTATGGTGAGTTCTATAGCTAATATGTATCTGAGCAGGATACATGCCAAGGTACGAGACACGCGAGCAGCCAAAGACAGTCGAGAGACGTCGACGTGAGGGTCTGAGAGACATGAGAGTGCAGGCAGCAAGAGACATTCGAGAACAGAAAGCAAGCGGCCAGATAATAATAATCAACGTTGCGTAAAAGATGTTGATGAATTTGTCGGGCGACAGACAAGATCATCAAAATCTTTCACGACACGATAGTACAAGAAAATTATGGTTGGTAGTTTACAATGAGAGGTCTGAAGGTTAATTAGAAATTAGCGCTCGGCGAAGGCATAATAACTTGACTAGGAATTGATCCGATTACTAGATAAACAACTCTTGCAATCCGCAGTGATGTCCAGTGACCCGAACTCGCCAGAGTATCCACCTTACTCACCCCACACAACCAAAATTCGCACCATTCCGATCGAATCCCTCGAAGTAGCAGCGTCATATCACAAAATTCACTCCGTGCGCATCACCTGGGTCGATCTAGTCAACGCTACTGGCTTCCGCGTTATCCCTCTCAAATCCTTCCAGCGCCTCCTCGCCTCCTCCAGACCGGGTATAACCATCACCCAATGTGTCTTCGGCTTCGTAATTAACCAGGCCGCGTCCGGATTTGGGCCCATAGGAGAATACCTGTATGTGGCGGACTTGACGTCCATGAGGTTATGTTCCTATGCACCGGGTCATGTAAGTATTATGGGCTGGTTCCAGGATAAGGTCCCTGCTCCAGGTCGCGTCCTTGGCACGGGTGTGCCAATGTGTCCACGATCAACACTGAATCGTATCGTCGAGTGCGTCTTCTCTGACACCCTTTGAATGTGGACTCATTTGGACATTCAGCACCGCCAAATCTTACAATGCCGCGTTCCTTGTTGGATTTGAGAGCGAATTCATCCTCCTCAAAAGCACGAACCCGATCGAGGCGGTCAATGCACATGGATGGAACAGCGCGCGAGCGCTACCTTCCGGAACCAAGGAGACAGAAGTGATTGAGGAGATCGCACGTGGACTAATCAATAGCGGAATTGAGCTGATGATGTATCATTCTGAAGCGGCGCCAGGGCAGGTTGGTGGCCTGACTTTTTGTTGGTCTTTTCTTTGTGCTGAATTTGCACTGCAACATAGTACGAGATCGTGACGGGTCCACTCCCGCCTCTTGAAGCTGCTGATGCACTTGTACACACAAGGGAGACAATCGCCAACGTCGCAAGCAAACACGGGTTTCGTGCGACTTTTGCGCCAAGGTTAAATTTGGATAATTGTACGTGCTATTTCCGCAGCTGACCATTCTCTCTATCTTCTTTGCCAATATGTTCACAACCTGAGTCCATCTTGTCTTATTTGTCTCATCATATAGGTGGCAGTGCAGCTCACACTCACATCTCCGTGCACCCTATCGATTCCGAACATCCATCCGAACTTCAAAATCTGAGCCAGTCGTCGACGAGCGACAAGAATGAGACATCAGACAATTCTCTCACCCCTCTCGAACGCATCTTCCTAGCCGGTTTACTCAAACACCTCCCAGCTTCCTGTGCATTCACGCTTCCCCTACGTGCATCCTATGCACGCATGCTCGATGGGATCTGGAGCGGTGGGACATGGGTCGCGTGGGGAAGGGATAACCGTGAGGCGCCCATACGCTTGTGTGTTCCTGCTGCACCTCTAGAACCCGAGCTCGCGACCAACGCTCCCTCGAAGAACCACTTCGAAGTCAAATGTGTAGACGGCACGTCTTCCCCTTACCTCGTTCTCGCCAGTCTCATTGGCTCTGGGCTTCTTGGAATTCAATCTCAAACACCGCTCGTGGAGCAAGATTGTGCTACGCCCGCTGCGCTGATGACTGAGGCAGAAAGGGAGGCAGTGGGCGTTACGCGGCGGATGCCGATGTCTTGGGAGGAGGCAAGGGCCGCATTGGGGGCAGATGAGGCATTGAAGAGCGTTCTTGGAGATCTTGTAGACGGATTCCTATCGGTGGGGCAGGTGAGTCATTTGATTGCTGAGTTGGGATGTATTTTATTGTGTTGTTTTTTCTTTATTTTCAACTGTTCTGCTGTATTATGTTCGCGGATGCTGATGGATCCTTATTTAGACTTTAGACGAGATTTTACGCTCCCCGAAGAGCGAGGCGGAGAGAGTGCAGATGCTTGTCGAGTATTACTGAGATGGCAGGCTTTGAGGTTTCGTCGATGGTTCCCAGTTCGGATAGGCCTGTGTTAGACGGCTGATTGAGTATCGTAATATTGATGTTCCCAAACTTAGAAAAAACCATCAAGTTCACAGCCATTGGATCTTCGGTATTCAAACATTCCGCGCGCGAGCTGCGAATATCACTTGCTTCGTACTTCGCTATCAGCATTGGTTATTCGTTATCATCGGATGCTGTAAGGGGAGATCCTTGTTGGAACTAGTGACTCACAGCATGGGCAATACTGATGGTTAGACATGATACCATACCTTAGGTTTACGCTCTTCAGACGCTGACGGTGTAGTTCATCTCCGACATCGCCTCATTGGTCAAGGGAATGTATTTGGGCTCTATTACTGTACACCATTCAGGCAAGGACATTCTTCTTGATCATCGGAACATAACAAAAGAGCTCACACTGCAGGTCACTGGTTATCTTCCATCTCGTAAAGGCTGAGCGCTGAGCAGGGGGCGTTGTATGTAACAGTATGTTGAAAATCCGTTTGTATGATATGCGACATTAAAATGATCAAGAGCTAGCAGTGCGAACACATTTTGCGGAAGCGACGGCCACGCCGGATTCGACTGAAGTCTTCCTACATTGAAGAATACTAGCTCCCATCCATCCATCCATTCATTCGCTGTCCACCGTGAATGAGATGTGCATAAGCTGTATGTCACCACGTTATGTTTGGGTGATGTATGGGATAGATCACCAACCATCCCGATGACCACGCCGAAGTCGACATTAACCCAGGTATTCCTACCAGCGTCTCTTGATTCTTGATCATCTAATATAGTAAATGTCACTCTGACACTTACACATATCCATCATGATGGTTTGTTCTCTAGCTTTGACATAATAAAGTCCTGCCATTGGTCTGCATGATCACTGGTGGAACTGATGCAGAACCCCTCAAGACACCGGTTGCATCACGACCAGATTATTTCGGTGTTCTAACATTTCGCGGGTGTCAGATCCAAAATGTACTTTGCTTCGAAAGGGGGCTTCTCACACTATTTCACTGGAGTTCATGCGACAATAGTTGCCGCGATCAATCAAGATCCGAGAAACAGATGTCTAGCTTAATCGCCATAAAAGCGCTGGGATGGTGGTGTGTCTACACAAACTCCATATACCCCATCCTGACATGCCCTACGTTCCAAACGGTCCCGCAAAGTGGCCGATCGCCGGTAACATTGATTTTGGCTACTGTTTTGTAGGTTCGTAGAAGGAAAATGAGATCAAGTGCTACTATCATTGACTGTGGTTTCGCAGTTGCATCCTCTGCTGCGGTGCTATACGATGGGGGTGAGCGAAATAATACTTTTCGAGGGGATCATTGATATCTATAAGACTATACGGTATTCAAGCATTAACATTCGGACTAGAGGTAAGTTGATGTTAGTATGACTTGCGCAGCCATCTCACCAAGAATGCTTTAACAGTTCGATTTGATCTGGGTGAGCAAAGTTCAACTTATATCAGGGGCAGGCAGGACGATGTGGTTTATCCGGGGCAGATGCAACGCTGGTCCTTCATAACCGTTCTGTATATTTGTGTACGTTATTGTAATGAGCGCAGTTGACATGTTGCGCTGACTTTGATGTATGCTAGGTGCGCTACAGTGGGATATTATATTCTGTGTATGTTTGCAAGGCTAACAAGTTGACGTCGCACTAAACTAATAAGCCATATCTCACAACCAGCACGATCATACTGTGTATGTATCCCCAGATACACTGCGTTCGTTTCTTCTGACTCGCGCCATGTAGGGTCTTTCTCAGCCTCGATGACAAACGTAGTGGGTATTCGGCACCGATGCCTGGCATTCTCACTACTAACTGCATTCCTACACAGGAGTGAGTGAGAATCTCGGACAGCTTGATCGTTCGACATAACGACTACAACAGCTGTAAGTTCATTTGAAGCATCGAGTCCACCAATATTCAATGCGCACCTGTTACTGGGATTTTCAGGCAATATCCTTTATTTCATATGGACATGGACGCCTGTCGTTGTCAATGCCATGTTGGGCGGTGAGCTCACCTGCGGTACATTACTTGATACTGGCTTGACTGAAATATCATGCAAGTCATCATGATGACTCGGATACATGCCATGTATGGGCGATCCACAGAGATGCTCATATTTCTCGTTGTACTCCTGCTAGTTTCAACGATCGCCACCGGAGTTATGACGGTAATTGCAAATCTGAATGTTTCAGTGGGTAAGCTTTAATTGTTGATGAAAGCCTTGAGCACACAAGACTCATGGCCATATACCAATAGGGTCGTCCGGAGTCTGTGCTGCCGAAATTGACACAAACAGGGCAGATCTGAGTTACGAGAGTCTGATACCGGTCGCTGTATGGGAGATCCTTGCCTTTGTTCTTGCAATCTGGATTGTTATAAAGCACTTCCGTGAACTGCGACAATCACCGCCGACAGGATCGATCATTGGGGACTGTTTCACGGTGTTAACGAAAAGTCACACATTTTACTTTCTAGCGTGAGCTCGGTGATTTGGATATTATTATCTTGTGTCGCTAAAGTTCTGCGCGCGCTAGCTTTGCGGCTGTGGCTGGCTTTACCCTGGGCTCACTGTCTGCAACGATCCAGGTGCGCTGACCTGTGACTGATATCTGCATCTGACTACTTCTCATCATGTTCTACAGTTCTCATATTCATATTCCGTGGGAGCTGCTATCTATCGCGGCGCTTTCCAAATTATCCAGGTGTTGCAGATGTTTGTGCTGGGACCACGTCTGATCCTTGATGTTCGCGAATGTCACGCTAAGCTTGTGGCCAGGTCTGACGGGGGAACAGGCATGACGTCCATTGCTTTTCAGGCTGGTCGCGATGCGTTGACTGGCGGAGATGTATAGCGGTGTTCCGAAGTGGATTTGGAGGAGAGAATTAATAGGTCTGGGCAAACCAATACACAATATTCACTAAGTACTGGAATTGACTGGCTCACACATGCACAAAGCTGACGGAATGTCGACCAATATTAATGGCGCATTTGCACAGGATGCCAAAGTACGATATAGATGTCATTTGTCAGGGGACGTACGTAGGAATCTGACGGCGCTGTTAGTGTATGATAAAAATAACTACCTCTTCCCATCAATACAACCATCTTCGTATGTTGCAACTGAATGACGAGAATATTCGCGCCGTCCTTGCACCAACACAACGATCTCAAAGTCAACTCAAAGTTGCCCAAATTTGATCACATGCCAGAAGGGGTGGCTGTGCAACTGCCGAGCTTGTCATTGATCAGTACTAGTATCGATCATGGGCAACGAGAAGAAGAATACGAACAAAGCAGCTGCAAAGGCGGTGAAAAAGAAAAAAGCAGAAGCCAAAACTGATAAGAAAGAAAAAAAGAAGAGCAAAAAGACTACCGATGCACCTTCAGAGGACGAAGATTTGGAGGCCATCCTCGACAAGGTGATTTTCATCGCATGCGTCCGTGATCAAACTGACCCAACGGTGCATGCTAGTAGATGAACCGCGAATGGGAAGATGCGCATAAGGTCACGGAGGAACTGGTCGAGGGCCCACCTTCGCGGCGCGCGAACGCGACTCTGACGCCGTGCCCAAGCGGAAACTACTTGTGGTGCATCGGAGGTGAATTCTTTAGCGACGATGGCAAGGCCTACTTTTATAACGACGTCTACCGCTACAACCCCGACAAGGATGAGTGGCGCAAATTCGTGAGTCCTACGTGCCCTGGGCCTCGCAGCGCACATGCCGTAGTCGCTTCGCCAGCTGGAGGAGGAAAGCTCTTCTTGTTCGGTGGCGAGTTTAGTTCTCTGCATCAGAACACGTTCCACCACTACAGGGATTTTTGGTGCTTTGATATCAGCACTCATTCGTGGGATCGCCTGGATACCAAAATCAAACCCAGCGCGAGGTCAGGACATCGGTGCGTAAGAAATGCTTGCGTGCTACTTCTAATTCTAAGTATGGTACAGGATGGCAATGTGGAAGCACTGCATAGTTCTCTTTGGCGGTTTTTATGACCCAGGGCATCGCAGTATGTCTCCAGCATGGGATGCCGCTCGTTCATGTTGCACTAATATGTATGTTAAATCAAGCCCAATATCTAAACGATACCTGGGTGTTTGATACTCAGGAGTACAAATGGCGACAAATCGAATTTAAGGATGTTGATCGTAAACCGTCGTGCGTCATTCCCTGTTTGCTGCTGTGAATTACACCTAGTCACACATTGGTCATTACGCAGTGCAAGAAGCGGGTTCTCATTTCTCTCTACGCCAGAAGGTATTGTTTTACATGGTATGTATGCAGCTTTGTCGTCGGACTCCATTTCCGAACCCACGACGCATAGGAGGTTATTGTAAAGAATACACCAAGGGTAAACGTCCTATTGGCGTAATGCTCGACGATACCTGGTTTCTCCGGTAGGATTTGCCATCTCCTGCTTCCCATTGCACCTAAATTCATACACAGCATGTCCCTCGAAACGTCCCAATCTCCATCTTCGTCCACAGTCTCCTCGGATGCGCTGGGTTTGAGATGGGAAAAGCGAAAGAAACCATCCTTCGCGCCGCATATCAGGAGTGGTTGCACGATGGCGCTATGGTCAGCCAAGGGTATAGGCATCCTGTTTGGCGGCGTGACAGACGACGACAGGGATGAAGAGAGCCTCGAGAGCGTATTTTGGAACGATCTGTAAGTCGTTTGAGGGGCCTGTGTGTCATTATGCGGGTTGCTTGCATAGGTTTCATGCACAGTGGCATCTCGTGAGACGCTATCTTCGCCCGTGATTTTGTTGATCGAGGAACTGCAGACTGATCGAATCTTGGATAGCTACGGGTACCAACTCGTCGGCAATGGGCGCTGGCAATCAATGATACTCAAGAAGCCGAAAAAAGTCGGGAAAAGCGGAAGACGAAAGGCTGCAGCTGTTCAGCAGGAGGAACTCGAAGTTTCGGACGGAGATAACGATACAATCAAGATCCAAGAGGCTAAACACACTGAGGTATTATTCTACTCATGCAGGCGGTGGTGGATATTGAGATGAAAATAGCAGGAGCCTGATGTTGATCCTGATGACCCAATACTGACAGCCCCAATATCACGGTACAATGCTATGCTAGGTGTGCTGAGGAACACACTGTACATGTACGTGGATCCTTGTTATGATCACTCGTGCACTGACTGAATCGCGCTCCCCCATATCAGATATGGCGGCATTTTTGAGCGTGGGTCGAGGGAATACACACTCGATGATTTCTACTCGATCCAGCTCGACAAGCTCGAACGGTACACATGCCTCAAGCACAGCGGCATCGTTATCCCAGAAGAGGGTGACGAGAGCAGCAGCGACGAGGGTGACGAGGGTGAAGAGAGCGACGAGGATGGTGGTAGCGATAACGAGACGTGGGTTGGGGAAGATGATGCAGGGTTCAAGCTTAAAAAGCTTGATGAGAATCACGACGACGAAGTAGCTGACGAACCAGTGAGTGCACACGTGATTTTGTTGAGTGGTGCAGTGAAAATTGACGGACCATCAAGCACCGCGAGGTACGCGCGCAGGCAACAGCGTTCATGGGTGTATCCAAAGACACGACCCGCTCTGCGGAGGATGTGATTAGCACACCAGAACCGGGAGAGACACTAGCCCTGTTTTATGCTCGAAGTCGTAAGCTTCACTCTACCCCAGTCTGCGCTCCATTGCTGATCATTATCAAGGCGAATATTGGACACAGAAAGCTCACGGCGTGAGCGATAATCGAGGCAAACAACTCAGGAGGGATGGCTTCAGTTTTGCAGAAGAGCGATATGGTGTGTCTGATCGCGGACTCTGGTTCATGTGTGTCCCTGACCATTTATTTTGTTGCCCCGTTAGTGGAGTACAAACCTATCCTGGAAGAAGTGGAGAAGATCTTAGCCGAGGCTGGCCTCGACGAGGACGAGATGAGAGCAGGCGCTGCTCAGAGTGGCGGAGGTGGAGGTATAGTGTCAAGTCGGAACCGTCGGTGAATAGTTGAAATATATTTGACCGACGTGGGCAAGTTTATTGAATATCAGGCCTGCACTGTTCATCTAGTGACATACATATAAACGGGTCCGGGATGATACTTACTGGGAGCGTGGTGGAACACTGGAAATGACCATGTCTGGAAGAGTCATACAAGTCAAGTATTTAGTCAAGTATACAAGAGTGGAGGCAATGTAAACATTTCGATGCAAAAACAGAGGGTAACTAGCAGCGGATCATAGGATAGGGATCCCCATGCTCAGACCAATGCATGAAAATATGGCAAACAGAAAGGAAGCAACACGACTGCCCAAGATCTGATGGCTTTGACGGTAGTATACAGTTCGTGCGTTGTGACAAGTGTATAAAAGACCCACTGCATATTGTTTCCATCGAAGAGAGGTTTGAACAGGTCACCACTGACATAGCGCTTCAAGCTCAGAACCAGCGAGGCGGGCCATCTTCAGTTCCTTCAAACCCTTATGATTCTCCTCTGGCGGCGTGCTGGTTAGTGGCAAGCCTTCCCAAGGATCTTTTGCGGCGAAGGCAATGCACTAACAACACTTCCCCACCAAATTCTTGAGTCTTGACTGCAACTTGACTAGCTAGTAAAATTTCGTGCAGCAGAACTTGGGCAGAACTGGAAATTTAAATGGGGTGTGGCTGCAAGTTGCAATCGCGCGCGGCCCTCAAAGTTCAAAATATATCTAAATATATACATGTCTACCAATTGACACTTATTCTCCTTTGAGTCAAATATTAATATCCCTCACTTATGCCCAGTGTTCGGCCGGTCACCGAACGTTCACAAGAGTCGGTGAACGTCTCTGTATCTACAGGTGAACGTGAAAGTTATGCCACTTCCAGGCCCAGCTTACTGAAGATCCATTCTTCAATATCGTGCTCAACTCCATCAGCCCTACCCAAAAGCGCCAGCGCACGTCACATGCGGCCTGCATGTGACGAAAACTTAACTTGCTCCCCCGGACGACACTAGTAGTGACGTTCATCGTGCCATCATGATGATATTTGATTGCCCTTGCACTTATGGACTAGGGACCAGCCTTCTAACAACAAGAAATACAAGAAATATCGCGCTCCGCTGCGGTGCTGGGCAGAGGAGCTGAATATCAACGTATCGTATTCGATGTGCTTACTATAATCTATTTCATATCTTCCGGCAATGACGAGGGAACGAGCATGGCCAGACCGAGATTTTCGACATGAATATAGGTATGTTTATAAAGACATTCAAAACTCCAAACTCCAAACATTGAAGTCCATCGGTGTCTATCATCGGTCATCCCGGAGGCATACTGGGTTCTAACCCTTTCTGGGAACCTAAATCGTGATGGCGTAATGGTACAAACAATGTTTGTGGGGATGGGCAACGCCCGTAAACAAAGTGTGACATTATGTAAGCACGATGCTACAGAACACGATGGCAAATATCAAGAATGTATCAAGAATATGACTAGCGCACGCCAATAACAACTCCACGCGCGAAGAAATTATAATATCAGCTGTATAATGTAACGTCGAACAACTTGGCAAGAAAATTAACCATCATTCATCCTCAGCTTCGTCCTCCCCATCCCCTAGTTCCAGCAAGTGGGATGTAACAGCATTGTTAATTTGCAGGTGCGCCACGATTGCAGGACTTGGACTACTGTCCCTTGCACTGCAGATCTCGGCAGGAGGACTATTCTCCTTTTCGACAGTTGTTCTAGAGTTCAAGCGTGTAAGATGAGCCTTTTGTGTTGGAGAACGCCGTTTGACTGGGTTATAGCGGTCCCTTTTGACGTATCGGGGCTGCATTGGACAGTTAATCCTTTTCTTGACGCGTCGAAACGCGTCGCGTCGCGTCATTTTGCGCTGAGTCAGCACGCTCATTACTGTGCTCAAAGATCGACTGGTTCCCAGCAATGCGACCCCTCGTGTCACTTGAAAAATCCGGTGAAATGTATTCTTTTTACTCCATCCTTGTATTCTATGAAAAAAAACTAAAAAAAACGGTGCACTTCATGCCATTGTAGTGAGTAATCCTCCCAAGGCCAGCACCATTTACACTTTTTTCTCATAGAATACCTAAGTCTCGTTAATTCACACATGTTTCTCCATACAAACTTTCTGTCAGATTGTTGTGGTAGTATAGTGTCAGTCGATCTTTTTATTGGACACTTGTTTCGACTCTATGCACTGCAAAGCAAATCACGGGCGGAGTTTAAAACTGACCGAGCGCTGCCCATCCCCACAAACAAAGAGTTCTTGACCTTGACAACTTGAGAATTGAGCACGCCTACTGTTGTGCAGATGCACTGCAACCATAGTCCCACAAGGTCAACTTTAGTTCAATCAAGTGACGGCAGGTGACGGCCCCCTCTACTTGATTTTGATATCATGTGATAATACTTACTGCGTTCGACCACCATCGGAACAATTACCATCCGCACCGTATCTATTTCAGCAATGAAAGCGCTGGATGGTGAGTTGTATATCTAGCACGAACACCATTGCTACCCACCAAGTTCGCCACTCACTGATACCGATATGACCTTGTATATGACCTTGAATATGACCCTACTCTCAAATGATCCCAGTTGGTGGCCATTGATCAACATGAATCGTTTTTTCAGCTATTTTATAGGTTCGTACAGAGCACGTCTCAGATTGTGTGGTGTTGTCTCGATCTAACTTTGACCGTGGTTTCACAGTTGCATCCTCTACTGTGGTGTTATACGATTGGGGTGAGCAACATAGTACTTATCGAGAGAGATGTTCATGTCCCTATACTATTCTCAGTATTGACACTCGGACAAGAGGTATGTTGATGCCATTACCGGAGCAACTATCTCACTGAGAATGTTTACAGATTGAACTGATCTGGGTGAGCAGTCTCTCATATCAGAAAAACGACAGAATTTTACAATTCATTCGTGGCAGAGGCACCAATGGTCACTCGTGACCATCCTATATCTTAGTGTATGTGACTGATCATGGCTGGAAAGTTGTGCTGACTTTGTGGTATATTCTAGGTGCATTACATGGGAATACTATACTCGATGTATGTCCGCAAGACTAACACGCCTACACTGCGCTAATAATCATCTTGCACAACCAGAATCAACTTGCTATGTATGTCTCTTTACATTTACGACATTTGATCCTTGCTGAGCGGCAGCATTTAGCAAGTCTCCCGTCGGTCTCAACGACAAATGCAGCAAGTATTCTGTACCAATGCCTGCCATTCTCGTCCAACTAACTTCCTATGTAGGGGTGAGTAAGATCCTCCACCAGATTCTTGCTTGAAAGTATTGATTAAAAACCTTTTAAGCTGTGAGTTTGCTTGTATCACTCCAAGTCAGACCTTCAATGCTCATCATGACAGGTGCTATTCTTTCCCTCACACAATTATGGACGACTGTGCTCGTGAATGCTGTGTTGAACGGTCAGCCACTCAATTGTAGTACCCATTATATCAACTTGACTGAATGATCATACAGTCATCATGATCACTCGACTATATGCCATGTACCAGCGATCAAAAAATATGCTTATATTTCTTGTCGTTATCTTCCTGGCTGTCACGATTGCCAGCGGAGTGATCATTGGAATAGGAACTAGCCATCTTTCATGGGGTAAGCTTTAGTTGTGGTTGAAAAAGATGAGCACCTCAGGCTTATGGATGACCAGAGGAGCTCATTTTCGCCGGCAATCATCTCTGCGCTTACTTGGAGAACTCAGAGGGAAATCCCCAATTAGTGATGGGTGAGAGTCGGATATTTGGAGTTTCATGGCAAGTTCTGGCACTGTGTCTTGCAATCTGGGTTGCTGTAAAACACTTCCGGGAACTGCAACGACCATCGACAGGATGGACCACTGGGGACTCTTTTGCCGTGTTAATAAAAATGCACGTGCTTTACTTTGCAGTGTGAGTTCATCATTTGAATGTGATTACATTTCTCCGTTGAAGTTCCACACATGCTAGCTATGTTGCTAGTTCTTGCTTGGCCATCAGCTCGCTGTCTCCAAAGATCATGGTACGCCAAAATGCGATACCTGCGTCCCGCCACCGCTCATCATTTGTGTAGAACTCATCTTCCATGGGAGTTCTGATTTATGATGGCATTCTTCAAATTCTTTTGCCCGTGCAGATGTTTGTGCTGGGACCACGACTCATCCTTAGCATTCGGGAATATCACGCTAAACTCGTGGCCAATTCCGACGCAGGGACTGACATGTCTACAATCGCTTTCCAGGAGCACGTACACGGCATGTCGACTGACGGTAGCATGTAGCGCAGGAAACGATCCAGGCGGTCAACACTGGAGTATCCTTGTCGTCGGGGCACTGATTAAGTTGTGATACTAATAGCTACCAGTGACCCATACGCGCACAAAGCTAAAATCGTGCTTGCAACCAACTTGATCTCTTGGTGTCATGTGGATCACGGTTTCATTATATATTATCTACAGTAAAGTCCTGGCAAGAAGTTGAGATTTCGTCGGAACTGCGCGGTACTTTGTTCTGTCAAGAAATCACTCAATTATCAATCCATTGCAAGGAATGGCAGAGCGTTTGGTCACTAATGAACTAGAGATCGCCAAAATTAGGTACAATAGATCACATTCGCAATATAACAGACCCACAATGTACGGTTTGAGTCCATGGTGATTTTACATGATAGCTGCTCGTGCGGGGTGTGCGGCTCAGCTTTATTATTGATCGACACAGAAGTGTAGAGTTTTCGGACATAGGTGGTAATTTTGTCTGAGTACGCGCTGTCAATGGTGGCAATCGGGGAAATGACGGAAGGCGTGCATCACGCATGATGCTGACGTTGGATACGATCTCCCTTAAATGGGTAATTGTGACGGCGGGGCAAGGGTGCGCATTGGTGATGACTTCGGATACTCATAAATTGTTGATCCTGTAAATAGGGTCAGGGTAGCCGATGAATGACACTACCACTCGATTCCACTCTTGAATCTTGATAATCG
The DNA here is from genome assembly GCA_016628065.1 of Suillus lakei. Taxonomy (NCBI): domain Eukaryota; kingdom Fungi; phylum Basidiomycota; class Agaricomycetes; order Boletales; family Suillaceae; genus Suillus; species Suillus lakei. The sequence goes on from JABBWA010000386.1 coordinate 22,187, forward strand.
CCTCTACGATTCCTCGAGCACCCGTGGCTATGCGCGAGCGCAAGTATGAGTCATACAACTTACAGATCTATTTCCTTATCGTGTTCTTTAAAGTTGCTCCTTGTGGCTCTCCCTTGGCGCTGTCCAACTCTTCATACCAAGAGGCGTACCCCAAGGGTGGCCAAGCAATCGATTTAAACCCGTGGAACTATCGTGCGAATTTGGACTCGCTGTATGAAAGCCACTATCAAGACAGCGGATTGGAGATCAAAGGGTCGCTCTCTTAGATGATCCCGTGGCAATTCCAGGAATAATGAGCACGCATCTTTGTTCAAATCCTTGATGTCTGTTTGTCTGCATCTTACTTTGTAAGACTTGTTAAAGTATTGAAATTATGGCTATCCATATTCAAAAACGTACATGTCGTCAATGATCGCATAGCGCCACAATGAAGCTACAACCACGGTGCCTCAGCGTTCTCTCGATTGCGGAGAGGTGCTGCAACGCATGTTGCACAGAGCGAAGGGACGTGCACGATTGCACTAGAGCCACGTCAACTATGGCCGAAAAGTTGTCAGCCAGCCTATCTGCCCAGATGCGGCCGCAACTTGCCAAGTGATCCATGCTGCAAGGTAAATAGGGTGAGGTATTTACCTCTGACAGTCAACCAGTTAGGTAACTTACCTCCCGGCATCTCAAAAATTAGTCATGAATAAGCTGTATGTAACGGGGTCCAGGGTCAATGATCCTGCGCAGCATGTTGCTGCCATGACATGCCGCCGATTATCGATCAGCGCCCATCGCTCATGGCGAATCTTCTACCACGCAACTATATCATGGTCTAGATCTTCATACATAGCTCAGAGTTGGACAGACCACCGAAAGGAAAGGAGTACTTCACGGAGAAGAATCGAAGCACCGATCGCTCGGATTTGGCAGCTGTTTGGCAACAGCCTCTGATCCAAACAACCCTTGTGCGATTTCAAATGTTTAACGGAAGGTTCCATAATGTTCCTGCCAAGTGGCCACCAAGTGCTTTGGTTTACCTGATTGCGTGGGTCATCTCTTCTTTTCGTCTACGAGCTGATCCGAGACTCCCAGTTTTTTGACCTTATCGTGGATCTGTCATGAATAAGGCGAGGGCCAAGAGTCCAAGACGCATTGCCTCATTTCTGGGAAAGTCTACCACAAATCGTCAAGGTAGATACCACGACGCTATCTTTGTCCTAAGCCCCAGTAAGCTTTGGCTTATTCACAGCACGGTCTCAGTGGGCCTATACTCACTCAAAATTCCAAATTGCACCCTGCATCCCTCTTACCCTTGTATTTTTCTAGTACTCGACGGATACTTCATTTACCGTGCCAAGAATACAAAATAGCGATAAAGTCGGATAAGCATGCATAATGAGTCATGTGTCATGGAAACTCGATGTATGCGCTCGGCGGTGCACCAATCGTTCTCGAACGTGGAGGCCTGAATAGGTTCACTCGGCAACACAATGAACAAAGGTCTTTAAAATTGGGCCTTCCTCTCAATTTATCCAGGATTTCCCGCCTTCAATCACCCCACCATTTTTTGGGAAAGCCGGACTTGACGATCCTCTGGATCACCAAGGGCATCAACATGAGCACCGCACATGACAAGATCTCGGTTGTCACGGTGTTGCCTCCACCTGTTGTCCAGAGTTCGCGCTCGTATTCTTCCATGTGGGAAGCCAAATATGACTTTGAAAACGATGCGACAACCATGGCGAGGTTGAAAACATATTTGCTTGTGGAAGTCGATGTAGAGCGGTCCACCGTGCCCCTGGCTGCATATTGCTTTATGACTGGTATCATGTGCGTCTATCCTTCTGAAAATATTTCGCTTCGTATTTGAATTTTGATTCTTTCAGCAATGCTCTCATATTCTCTGCTATATTTATCTGGTGTGGCTCTCAGACAGGGAACACTGTGCAAGTATGAACACTTCCATAAATCACAAGTTCCCAAGCTAAAAATGTTTGATAGCTTGCCCTTGCCATTGCCCGCCTGCTCAATTGGGAGCACGACTTTAGCTTTCATCTTGTAGACCAGCAAGCGCTTTGCTCATTGATCGCTTTCATTTTCGCCCTCTTTCTTGGCGGTCGCATAGGCGACAAAATAGGCTGCAAGACGAGGGCGTGGCTCTTCCTGGGTACATTCATTCAGGCCCTTTTCACGATGGCGTCCTCGATCTTGATGTGGGAGGGCAGAGAGAGCAGTGTTGCGGATGCTCGCGACGACCCCGCGTGGTCTGACGCGTTGTCCTTCATGTTTACCGGGTTCCTGAGCGCAAGCATGGGCCTGCAGGGCGTCATGGCGAAGCGGGTCAACTCTCACTTTTCCACTACGGGTGCGCATCTACCGTATTTTTTTTTTCAAAATAAAATTCTCATCCTGACTACGTGCGCAGTTGCTCTCACGACGACATGGTGTGAGCTCATGGCTGACCCAAAGCTTCTTGACATCCGTCGGCTGATCGCTTCGCGTGATCATAAGATCCTGACCATCGCCTTTTTCGCACTGGGTGGCTTCGTCGGCCGTGCGTTGCTCGACAAGATTGGTTCCGCTAACACGCTTGGAATCGCCGCAGGTATTCGGTTGGTCATTAGTGTATGGTGGCTCTTCGTCCCAGAGAAGAACCCCGGGTTGTGAACATCCCGTCTATATTCACGTGTGTATGTTAGTTTTGTGAGGTATGCTGACGAAGAGAGGAGGGCGACGAGAAATTATCACACACCTTCATAGACGATACTGGAACACTAGACAATTATCCATTCTCAGTATCACATAGATTTTTTTTCATTCTGTATGCTATCACTCTGTTGGTGACTTTGTACTTTCTGAGGCTGTCTATGACTTAAATGAAACATTAGTCAAAAGTGTCCGAGTTCGTCTTTAATGTGCTCAAAACTTCTGAATACATGTAGAGTTCCTCCCTGTCAGTACTTGGAGACTCGTGAAACTGGTCTCATAATGATCATAGTTCTTCTACTCAACGTTCAATATCGACGGTCACGGCTGAGATCTGAGATGCCTCCAATAGCAATTTGTTTGGCAAGGTACTAAATGCACTGGGCGAGTCCGCGCTGTCGATTCGCCCATTGTCAATGTTATGCCGGGTGAAAATATGTTTTGGTTGGAGCTCTATAGATCCCGTACATGAGCCGTCTGGTGCAATAGCTGCTACATAGTGGTAGTACCGCCCCCTTATGATTTCTTTAAGATGTCCTTGGCATGACGTTGTTATCTCTTCTTGAATGTAGTGCATGCCGTAAACCTCAAAGGGATTCCTGTGCCGTTCAGTCAAGAGGCGTGCGATGGAGAAAGCCGAAACACTAACACTTTGCTTACCGTAAGCAAAAACCTTGATCTCAGCCACTTTGGCGTTATATTGTCTCGTTGTTTGAACTTCTCGACAGCGTCGTCAAATCTTAACGAAATCTTTCCGCGACCCGGGGGAGGTGGTGGTTATAGGTACCTTAGAGTAGTTCTAGGTACACAGATTAATAAATTCCTCGTGTTGTTGCTGATTTCTCCTGCAAAGTCACTGAATGTTTTTGTTTTTTTCGGCTGCACGTGAATCGCGATTCCACGTGACGATCAATTATTGAGCGTCACTGACATATGTCGCTGCGTTGTCTCGACACTTCTATCCTCAAGCTCCTGAATCTGGATGACCCCCAAGACGTACCTCGTGCAATTGAACTTATCCAAGCTATAGTCACCCTTTCCAAAGGCGAATTCAACACTGCAACAAATTGAATATCTGAAACCTGATGGTTCGCAGAAGTTTTGGCTCATTCAGACTAGTGATGATTGTCTGGAGAAGCTATTTGGTATCACATGGATGAGGGGCCAGCGTAATTCTGTCATGAACTGTTCACAGGCACTTGATCGCATCGGCGCCACCAAGGATATCGATACCATTTTCAAGAAACACCCAGACCTCGAGTCTGGCCGCTCGCAAGTCGCGACGACTCAAAGTCACCCATGTCGAAGGATTCGATCATATTCGTCGTGATCTGTTCTCGCGAATTTTATAGCTTCCAATTGCATAGTACTACTCAGGAATGAATATACGCATGTTTCTGCCTCTTTACATTACATACGACGCGTCTCATTCAATAGTGAAAATTTTCAGCGCAACAGAATTACTCGATTTGGCAGTGTGACATCACGTGGTGTCACTGTAACGGTGGTGGTGGTGGGTCGCCGAACTAAAAGTGTTAGTGTCTGGAACTTACGGATCGCACGCCTCTTGCGTTCAGTCATCATGAGCGCACCAGTCCGTGCGTCATTGAAAAACAAGGCTGGGGGTCAAGACAACTTGATAAGTCAATACACTTAAACTCACCTGAACTTGTTAAACCTTGTCATTCCTAACCCTCAGCAGACCTAATCACTTTGTTGTGTAGCAATGTATAATTAATTCATTCCATTTTTGAGTGAGAGATTCATAAACATACTACATAGTGGTGGATATACTCTATGGAAAGGGTCAGAAAAGGTTTAGGAATGTTAAGGATTAGGCCTGCTGAGGGTTAAGAGAGTGAATTATGAGGTTTAGGAACATTGCTGAGGTTTAGGATGTGTTTTAATTAAGACTGCAAGTGTTGGCGCTGCGCGACGTAAGGGTTAGGTACGAGTCCCGTTTAGGACAGGTATAGCGAGAGTTAGCGATGCTCGGGTCCCCAAGTGGACACGAACTTTTAGAATTTGAGCAACCTTCATGAGCTGTTTGGCAACAGCCTCGGATCCGAGCAACCGTCACGTCGCATTTGGCGATTCAAATCATGCATCATGGATGAGTTTGCTGGGCAACCACCAAGGTTAATCTGATCTTCCGGATTCGATCATCGGATCTGTTCATCTCGTTAAGAACTTCAAATCCTTCTATATACCTCCATCATCTTACATGATACACGCTCCTATCATGTCATTGGTGCAGTCCTGGGTCGGAGGGATTTCACGACGTCGAGAGGGCAATCTTTGAGGTCGACTTATAATAATACCGGATACTCGGAAGAACGCCAACCGACGACCGTCACCGCATCCTTGTATCAGTCTGACTCCGAGAGAACATTGCTTCGACTTACGGCGGGAGTATCAATAATTTTGGCTCTTGAGACTGTCGGCGTCAGTCAAACGCGAATCTAGATCTGAGGGATAGACTAACCCATAGAACTTTCCAGGCCACTCCAGATTGTTTTTCGAATCGCTGTGAAAGGATGCGAGATGTTGGTGTTTCCAGCCGGTCAGTTATCGATTATCCCTTCATCACTGCAGCAGTGCAGCTACAGTATTAAAAACTTCCTTTGCATGGCTCCTTGTCCGACGTACGCGTCAGAACAAGTCCTCATAAGTATAAATGCTCATTACGTACTGGTTTACGCGCCTCAGTACGCCGAAATAGGCGGCGATGTTCGAAAATTTATTATGAACCGCCAAGTTAGCCAACGTTCCCAATGTTCCCTTCTCTTGTTACATAACAATGCCAAGATGGCGATAGAGAGGCGAATAAACGAGTCGAAGCTGGAATCGTACCATAGAAATTCGGCTTGAATGCCCACGGCGCACCGATGCATGCCCGGTCGTTCGTGAAAAACAGGCTCAGCTTTGGTACGTTCAACCGGATACATCAGCGGACTGCCTCTTTAAAGTCACTCGGTATCCCCCTCATTCCTTACAAAGGCTCCCTTCCTTCTGACCTCGACCTCTTCTCCGTCTCTGAGAACGAGCCTGAGCTCGACGACGATCACGGTTGTGGTACATTTGACGATCCGAATATCTTTGAAATCATCGACATGAACGCCACCCAGGACCCGACGTCTTCGACGTTGCCTCCACCTGCCGTCCAGAAGCGGTTCTCGCAGCATTCAACAGGCAAGAACAGACGCGACGGTGAAGATGATGCCTCGACTATGGCGAGGTTGAAGAAACATTTGTATGCGGAAGTCGATGGAGAGCAGTCCACGGCGCCCTTGACCGCATTTTGCTTCATGACTGGTTTCATGTGCGTAGTCTGCGCTCTTCATCTGCTTCACATCTCACCTCAAAAATTTTCAGCGATTCGGTTACATTCTCTGCTATATTTGTCTGGTGCGCGTTCCAAACGGGAAACAGTGTACAGGTACGAGTACCTCCGCGGTTGCAGATGATCTTCCCAACTAACATCTACGCAATAGTTGGCCCTCGCCCTTGCTCGCCTGTTCAACGGGCAGCACGACCACTCGTTCCATATAGCAGACCGTCAAGCGCTGTGTTCAGTGATCGCATTCATTTTCGGCGCCTTCATCGGCCGCATCGGTGATAAGTTGGGCTGCAAGACACGGTTGTGGCTGGCCCTCGGTACATTCATTCAAACACTCTTTACAATGGCTGCCGCTATTGCGATATGGAAGAGTCATCAGGGTAGCGTTGCTGATTCGCGCGCCAACCCCGCATGGACAAACGTGTTGTCCTTTGTATGCGTCGCGTTCATGAGCGCGAGCATGGGCTTGCAAGGCATTATGGGGAAGCGCGTCAATACGCAGTTCACCACTACAGGTATGCTTCAGTTGTCTTTTTATTTTATTTCTCTAATCTTTCATCTCCGCAGTTGTGCTCACGACGACTTGGTGTGAGCTCATGGCTGACCCTAAGCTCTTTGACATCCGTCGAATCGTCATTTCGCGCGATCACAAGATCCTGGCTATTGTCAGCCTATTTCTAGGAGGCTTCCTCGGCCGCGTATTTCTTGACATTGTTGGTTCTGCTGCTACGCTGGGCATCGGCACAGGTATTCGTTTGATTATCAGCGTATGGTGGCTTTTCGTCCCGGAGAAGCAGGCCAGGAAGTAAATATGCGTATGAAGTGCTCATATGTATGTTTATGTCCGTGTACATATTTTCATTGCGGACGACTAGGAGACGAGTTGCTACGTTTGCTGACGGGTGGGGGAGGTGACGAGAGGATGATATGAGGCTGGGAGGAGTTTTTATGATTAGTGTATTGCACTTTTACTGTAATCTTGCCTAGATTTTTTTTTTCGTTCTTAGATACCATGTTTCGAGCAGTAGGCATCATGATTTTACAGTGCACTAGGCGTTATTCAAACATTCAAGGTCCAGCTTCTGCGAATAAGCCCCTCTGATACCACATGAGCTCGCCGGAATCTACACTCCACCGCACTACCACCGCGCTAAAAATACCTTCACTGTAGGTCCAACTGTAGCAAAAGGCGGATTGGGCTTAGGCTGCGCTAACGAGCTGGCAGAATGCCTTCAGGGGTTGAGTAGCAACCACTTTGGGATGATGGATATACGACGTCTCCAGTTATAAGTTCGCCCACTCAATTGCCCACCTTTAAGTACTTACTACGTAGTTGTACATACAGCGGAGGAGCCTGGTCAATCATCGATTTGATAATAACATTGAGTCACCCACAGTAGCTTGATAGAAGTCCATCGCGGAACGTCATCGATCAATATATACGATCCAAAAGATAATCTTTGCACCTGTCGAAGCTTACCTAGGCACACGAAGGGTCTAGAGGGCCGGGACGCTGTTCAGCGCTTGCTACGATCGGCCAAATTCGCGCGATCAGCTTTGGCTTTGGACTCGTGACCGGTCGCTCTGACAATGACTGACAGTGACTAGTACTATCCTTGTCATTTGATGGCCGCACCACTCGACTTATCTGTGGTATAACCCAGGCTGGTCTCGAGCCTATTCGGCCCATCAAATAGGGGCCTTGTCACGATATGGACTGATATGGATCCGAAGAGACTTAATTCTCTGGACGAGATTATCTTCCTTCCAGGCATGAGGCAAGATAAGAACTGAATGATACGGGTGAGTGATATCGAATGTGGCACACGCGATCAAGAAGGATCAAGGTGATTATAGTTGTCATGAAATTCGGAAGCGATTTACATGGGTCTACGCTCGAGAGAAGAAGACTAGAAGGATCAGTAAGTAGATTATTGCGTGCTGCACGAGGTAAGTCACCTACTACCTGTGCACTCAAGACAAGTTGTCTTAAAGTCTTGAGCAGGGCTTGGCGGATGTCGTTATTGGCATGTTCTAGGGGAACCGCGCAGCAAAGTATCATTAATATGTAAACGAGAAGACATGACGCACGCCGAGCAAGTAGTGCGGAGTCTACGGAGAGGATAGAGACCGTAACGGTGAGATCGGAACCCCGGTAAGTAATCACTGGCAGCTGAGCACCCTACTAAGTTGGGAGGGCCTCGCGTTCCTGTCCCTTGCGAGTGGAAGGATCCGGGTGGCTGGCAGCTTGAACATGCAAAAACTTGAAGGTAAGCACAGCAAGCCTGTACGCGAGTCGAGGACAGGTATAGAGTGGAGTGGGATGCGTGGGGTGTGCCACGGTATTACATGCTGGACGACATGAGGATAGAAACGCAGACTGTGACGGGCTTTGTGTAACCGGTGACCCGCTGTGGCTTGACGAATGGGGCCGAACAGTGGGGGATCCCCGAGAACGTGTCACACCAAAAAAGGCAGGTGTCCAAGGATGCACGCTGCATCGTGCTCACTGCCTCCTAGTGCCTCGGCCCTGTGGTGCTCCCAACGTCATTCTGTGTGTTGTATGTTTTACGCTCTTCGAAGCTTCAAAGCTTGCAGAATCATGTAGAGCATATGGAAGATGGACTAGGAATAAGAGGTTTGGGCATGACATTTTGAATGATGTGAAAATTACGCACTGACGTTGGCAATTACTTTCACTTTTCTGGTGCAGAAGGGAACTGTCATGCTTCCTAACCCGATGCGATGCGTTGTGACCGTATTCAAGCGCTCATATCTGCAAATCGGTCTTCAAGTCATCTCGACCTCTTTCCTGTACACAGAATCATACTACAGCCCATTGAGCGGAACTCCGTTATTAGACACAGCGAACCCTGTCGTCGCTGCGTCGACCGGTGCATATACCACTATATACGGTTGCTACAACGGTTGTTGTCAGTAGAGAAACCTTCTCGTAAGCGTCTTATTCTAGCCCCGCCGCCAATTCATTCATTCTAATTTTCCGACTAGTTCCTCCAGACTCTTTTCGCGACGAACGACACGACACGGTTTACTTCTCTCTCTTGGTTGACCTTCTCCAAACCCATCAACATACTCTGAACGCTACCTACCCAACTATTTATGTATATGAGCATCTAGATATGGTCCTCGATCCATCTTGCAACTCTGTTCCATTCCTCGTCGAACGAGCACCTGCAAACTCGACGACGACGAACCTGGTTTTGTCCCCCAGCAGTAATTTATACAGTGGCGGGCCTATTAATGCCGGCCCGCTGCACCCGATACTGTTGACATCACAGAGTACATTGAGCAGTACTGGTTTCAAGCCAACCAACGACGTGCTCGGGGTTCCGACATCGTCACAAGCATTCACAACATTGGCTTCTCAGGTGCGTACGATATTTCATCGTCTGTTCGATCAATGACATTGCTCCATCCGTTCTTCGCTTCCATGGCATCATTCACGTTGCATCTCTCTCACACGTGTGACCCTTAACACATTTATCACTCTCCTCGACATACATTCTCGTTTTATTTCATGTTCACTGTGTGTTTTCATTACCAAATTTCCACTGGTTCCATTTCGAATGTATTCATTCTTGATGGCCGTTGTCTATTCACTTTATAGTCGTCACTTCAGGCAAATACGTATCCATCGAATGCTGTAAACGGTTATCTGCAACAGACCTCTACTCCCTCTCCGACACTCGTTAGCGTTGGATCTCAACCGTTGTCCAGTTCAACATCGTCCAGTTTGAGGTAGGTCCTGCTGAAACTATCTGGGGCACGTTCATACAACTTCGCATTTACAGTTCTTCGTCGTCTATTACAAATTCCGGGTCAACGGGCGCGAGTACTGGTTCAAGCTCAAGTACGCCCTTGTGGTCTTCATTGAGGCCAAGTTCTGACAGTTCGTCCTCCGATTCGTCCTCTCCGATATCAATACCTACACTCTCGCCATTATCGTCTACACCTACAATGTCATCTCGTGTATCCTCAACATCTACCACACCCGATTTTACTTCATCTTTCACTATTTCACCCATTCCTCTTTCCTCTACTTCGCTATCTTCATCTTTTTCAGTAATGTCAATATCTACTTCTGCAGTAGTCTCAACTTCCGCCCCCACAAACTCTTCGTTGTCGGCAGATCCATCTTCGTCATCAGACACAGCCTCCACATTCAGCTCTTCTGCAGTGCCCATCTCGGGAAGCACGACCACTCAATTTCCCACCACGTTGATTGTTTCCACCACGCAGGTCGACAAATACAGCACTACGCCCGCCACTACTCCGTGGACATCAACGCTGATTTTGACATCCATCCTGCCGGGTCATAGCACCACCACTTGGACGACAACGACAACGAGCGAGGTGCTCAGTACTGCAGTAATACACACCACAGGGAACAGGTGGGCTCTTTGCCCTCGTGGCGTTGCTATGAAGTCACCTGCTATAACTATGCTAATGGAGATCAACGCAGGCTCTCCCGTTCCCCTGGTTCTATTGCCGGTCTTGTCCTCGGCGTCCTCGGAGCTATTGCCTTCGCCATTCTTTGGCTTTTCTGTGCTCGTCGCCGACAGCGCAAGATATCTCGTGATGCGAGCGCTATTCCTCCATGGGCGCCTGGCGGCCCGCTTGAAGCTGAAGTAGACATGGAGGAACGTTACGCAGGCATTCTCGCAGCGCTTAATGCGGGAATGGGTGCGGGAAGGAATGCCCGAATTGAAGGAGACACGAGTGGAGAAGTATCAGGGGAATTGGCAATTGCGCGCGCTTCGTCCCCCACTCTGCCTCGATATTCACTTCCAGGAGAGGATAACGACGGCCCGCATGTCTTCCCGTTATCTCCGCCTCCATCTGCATATACCGCTCCCCCGCCACCGTCCGCATATATTCCGCGTGCCTCCAATGGTTCACGAAGAAGAAGTTCGCCTGGGCCTGATGCTTCCGCATGGTTCGGGGGGTATAGCGTCGCTCCCGCTCCTTCGGCTGCCTCGCATTACTCTCATTCTACTACGCACTTCCTTACTAGAACCGAAACAGGAACGAGGACGAGGACTGGAAGCGAGGAACCGCTCTTGACGAGGGCCGGAAGCAAATCTTCTTATCTCGATTCTGGCAACAGAGTTCGACTAGGGTCAGCGTTTGGTTCACCTGAAGGAAGCATGAATGGCCATAACCTTTCACCTACGTCACCGTCCTCAGGCATGCGGAGTGCGACTACTTCTTCGTTCGACGTTCTAAGGAGTATTTCGTCTCAGGGTGCACTGCGGAGCACGTCTTCGCACGGGTATGGATTCGGGTTTGGAAGTACATCGTCCGGTACTGGATCACATCAGGGACCTGCGCTGGGACTTGCGATTAGCGCAGCCCCGATTAGTTATAAGAGCAGAAGCGTCACGAGGTGGAAGAAAGGGAAGCGAGAGAGCACTGGGAGCAGCACTACTGCATCCGCATCTGTGTCCGGCTCTGTGGACGAGAAACCCGCCGGTGTACGAGCTTTCCTTGGTCGTCTCAGGCGGGCCAACACCCCAAGCCCAAAGGCAGGTTTCTCAAGAGAACTGCCTAGAGACTTGCAGAGCGAGGGAGCTGCCGAGAAGATGAATGCTTATGGCTCGGATACTACCCCGCAGACCTTCTCGGCTTTTCTCTCCCCTGCCACTCCCGAACCTGTGCCCGTGCCAACATCCCCGCGATTCGTCCTTTCTAACCCTGATCCGCGTCCTTCCTCGCCCTACGTTCATGTCGACGTGGCAGAACATGAGGATGGCTTGCAGCCACCCGCGTGGCCATGGCTTGCAGTGCAGTCACCCTTGCTGCCTCCATTTGGGCACCCCTCTCCTGCGCCCACTGACGAGTCGCGCCTTACTACGGCTGACGGACTTCTTGATCCTCGCCTGTGCGACCCTGTTGAAGGAAGGAGCAATACAAGTTTACGGGATTTTGAAGATTACTCGCGGCCCATTGGAGGTGTAAGTGTCACTTTATTAGCCTCGTTCTTTCCTGTGCGCTCGTTGTTGCATCGCTTACGAATCATCATATAGCTTATCAATAACCGGATGCGCAGTACCACAACATTTGGCACTGTTGATACCCAAGATTTCGACAATGAAACAAGTGTGCAAAATCGAGAGGACGACCAGCAAGAGGATGCTTGTGCGACAGCGACTCAGATACCCCGTGCAAGCTGGATCATAGATGGTGGCGCGGACGTCCACGCGCATTAGGACGAACGAATTGGATTGTTACCACGACTTGGATATGACTTTATGACGACTCTTTCTTTGCTGAGATGTTATGAAATGACAAAATGCTTTCGCTTTGCCAAGATACATACGGTATGTGTTCTAATTGATATCCTTGTCTGTTACTGATCAGACGAGCGTACCTACAGACCACACGACACATAAAATATGACTCAGAGCACTCATGATCTCGCATCTGTACATGCCGCACATTCTTCACATATTATGCTCATACATACCCTACGGGCCCGCTCGGGCCCGTTGTACCATATAATGACGACAAGACAGATGACATTGGCATCAGTTTCTACTTCTTCCAATTGGCTTCCCAAGCTGACTGTGGCATTTGGTATGGGTCCTTTGATTCGAGTAATGCCTGTTATGACGCAGTTGGACCTAGGGAAGACATCTTAATTTTGCATTTCATCATGAGGGAAGTTGTCCTGGACCTCGCGGGTGAAAAGACAGCTTCGTTTTTCAGTCCCATATTGTTGCATATTGCTTTCGGAATTTTGCTTTCGGTATCTTTGCTAACTACGATCTTGCTCACTGAGCTTCTTAAGCACTTTCTTGTTTATTGTCGCCCCTTTTTCCTTACATTTCTCTAGGCTACGGTAGCTTGCTCAGCCTTTGCATTTCTGACAAAGTGATTATGAGTCTGAATCTTTTGAGTGGTGACAAGGTCGACTAATCACTGGACTTATTGCGAGAGTCTGATAGTCGTGATGCAGGGAACACTGCTCACCCAGACCAGTTGAATCTATGAAGCCATCGTTAGTGAGATGCTTCAGAGTCAGACACGGCATCACCCTGCTTCATTTCCAGATGTCAGTTGTTAGAGAGTATCATTGATACATCCATAATTTTCTCAATAAGTGCTATCTTGCTCACCCCCCGATTGTGTACCAGCCAGCGCAGTAAAGGATGCAATTGCGAAACCACAGTCAAAGATAGAGTGAACCATCACCAAATCATTCTCCACGAACCTGTAAGATAGCTGAAAATACGAGCAAATTGATCGTTGGCCTTTATATAGCTGAGACCGTTTGCAATATTCAAGGGATAACGATGACATAGTTTTGCATGTAAGTAACACGATTCAGCGGTTTCATCACCACCGTAGGTAGCACGCAGAGGGATATCGCCTTGATCGATCGCAGACTGCAATTAGCATCGTTATGTATATGAAATGTAAGTAGAATAAGGTCCCAAGGAAGCCATCAAGGGTTCTATGCTTCGGCAGTGGATCAGAAGAGTAGTGCCACACGCGTAGTCCATTATATGACTAGAACCTTACCATTTTGTCTGCCTATATGGGGGGCTACGCGTGGACGCTGCGTTTCTCACTGATTTCATTATTGGCATCAGTTGAACGTGGTCCAGGGGAGGTCCGGTACTAGAGGTGTTGTCTGAATTAAATCCTCACTGAAGATCTCTTTGCATCGCTCACCGTGAACCGGTGAGTATGAAGACGTCAGCCTTCCTATGGTGTCATAAACAAACTGGATAGTTAGTGCAACTGAGTCTGGTGCAATAGTGCAGACTGCACTATAACGTGTAGTTCAGGAGTCAACTAGTATAGTCAGGCTACAGGACCCAGGTGTCTTCAACCGTGCACTTTACAGAATCTGGACTGTCTTCCATGTCTTGAATAGTATCGCAGCCGTTACTGTCTTCATGCGTGTGAGATAAACGACAACAAAGTTTAAGAAGGTCTCCGACGGATAACTGCCGCTGACGACTCGAAGACCCATTTAGTACTGAAAGGCTTACAGTGACTCAGAGTGAGCACAGCCACCTGAGTGTACTCAACAGCCAAAACTTTCTTTGACAACCTATAAACATTGGATTCGAGATGTATGTAGGCAAATATACTCGACGCGAGAGCTCCGAACGACTAACTTGTGCCTAAGTAGAGTTATGTAGATATGACATGTCAATGCAAGCGACTGATTGGTGGATACGGTCAATGTAAACGAGTGGGTAAACGGATCTGATGGGTGAGTGATACACACCTATAACGAAATCATGTGTCAATGGAGCTGAGAGGAGATAGGGTGTCGCGGGGGTGTGAGAGCATGAGGCATCGCAGGAAACAGAACAGTAGGAAGGAGGTATCGCACATACAAACAAAATAAATTGAGAAGGAAATGAAGATTGTCGATGTCGCCAGCAACTTACGAACTTACGCGCAGGGACCCATGGCCCGCCTGACAGGATCGTTCCTCTCCACAACAAACGCCCCAGCACGCAGGCCATCCTTCGAAGGCCAGGCGTTGCTTGCTGTCTTTCTCCTTGCGTTCGCGCTTCCTCCCGAGCGTGCTGCAGGAGCTCAAGTCGCTCAGCTCCCTTGTCAGGAGTCCTTGAGGCTCGGAGAACACAGGACTCCCGCTCTGTGCTATCTGCGAAGACTATGTTCTTGCGGGAGCCGGTGCTTCGCGGTACTTTTCTCGCCCTTCAGATGCGCTGGCATCTGAGTGTGCAGTCTTTGCACGCTTGGCAGCCAAGGGAACCGTTCGGAGGAACATCTTGGCTGCGGTCACGAGGCTTGCGCTTGAGCTTATTGGCAAATAGCCGGCGGGGGGCACATGCCTCAGCCACTTCAAAGTCCGGATGATCGATCGGCAGTTTAGACGCTTCAAGAACTTCAGGGGCAAGCTGATATTGAGGGTTATGGAAGGTCGCTTTTTGGCCTCGGCTAACAGAGCGGTCAGCAGGTAGATGATGCTGAGAATTAAAAAGACGCACAAAACGTAGGTTATCGTTGGCTTCTCCTCAAACACTGGTGCTGGAGTCGGCGTGCTTTCACGCTCAAGGGCTTCTCCGACAGGCAATTCGTCATCGCTGCTCTCCCAGCCGCTTGCCTTAGACTGTGCTTGCTTCGCCCTCGCCAGCAAGGAAAGGGTTATCAGGGGAGTCTCGAGTAGGCCATATTTTTTTAGCTTTGGAATTCGAGGGAGATGGTAGCGCACGAAGGAAGAGTTTGCGGGGAGGGGTCACGGGTGGCTTTGGTAGAAGAAGTGCGGGCGGCGGTGAGCGCGAGCGCCGCACCGATGATGCGCGAGGTTGGACTTGGGGTGCTCTGCGGGAGGGAGGTGGCGAAACGGGCACACGGACGCGATACTTCAACAGTGCAGGGGAGGGTGATTTATCCTCCTCCGGATCCTCCACTGCAGATGATTTTTTACGCCTATGAGACGCTGCGCCACCACTACGACCAGTCCAAAATGCGTTCTCATCATCTTCTTCTTCGTCATGCGAGGGAAGGACGTCCGTGGTTCGGCGCTTTTTCCTTCCCATGAGCGCATGGCCCTCCTTGTCCCCACCAGTTTCATCCTCACTTTTGTTGTGCCTTTCAGCGCTGTGAGCAGCGTATCCTCCACCAAGGTAGTCCTCGAGTTCTGACGCGCTGCCACTGTCCTCTGACGCGTTTCTAGAGGTCGCTGACACGGCTTTCGAACGAGATCGCTTGTGATGTGTTCTTGGAGGCGTAGGAAGTGACGCCAGAGATGCAGAACGCTTCAAGGGCCGTGAATGAGCTTCTGTATCGTGAAGAGAGGGGATACGGATGGGCGATGAGTCGAGAATCTGATAGCTCGACATGTCTCAAGATCAAAGTCAATCAAGTTGGAAAAGATTTCGCTAAGAAGAGTTATGCAAGAGATAAGATGGTGGTGGTTAGAAAGAAAGAAGTGATTAACTACGACGTTTCAAACCGACAACGGGCCCAACCACAAAAACAACGCCACGAAACAATGCATATAAATACATACAAACAAATGCTCTTGTCCCGAACAAATTTGGACCAGCCGTATCTGCAGAAACGACTATGTCCAAGGCTTCTGTATGATACGGATCCAGACTCTAGGCAAAAAATCTTCTCGAAGGTGCAACCGGGTTGCCGAATCCGCCCAAAGTGGGATGAACTCGTTGACCCTCTCAATACGTTCACAATGGGACAAGGGTACGCAGTACATGCAACAACAGAAATACAAATTCACGAAGGCCTTTTGAACCATGAAGAACATCCTCGATGCATGTAGTCTAGACTGGAGAAAGGTGACAGCAAATCGATGATCTTGATACTACTAGGTTCGTCTGCGTAACGGCAACCGTAATGGTGGTGTGAGACTTATGGTGTCCGTCCATGGTGAGAATCTATAAGTTGATTTATTAGCTGAAGTACGACAGATGACAAGTTCGATGTTAAAATGACTCCAGTGTAAAAAAACTCGAACTCGGAGTTCTCTCAAGTCCTCCACCCAGACCAGGAGGAACCTACTACGACCGCGAAGGAAAGCGGGGGCGAAGAGCACTTCTCTCATCATTATCCAGCACTGTTGGACGCCCATTTTTATCAAGCATAACATTATGTTTGGAACAGTAAAGTGGCTCCAAATTGATTCATCTCGATTACTGTCCTTGTCTATATTTCAATTATGCCTGAGCATTATTGGAGCCAACTTGTACCCCATAAGAGAGGCTCCGCCTCCCATTTATATAGTCTGCATGCACATCTGTTTGGGATCTTACTGAACACGACCGTCAATAGGAGGAATTTGCTGAGGCTGAGCTCATTTCCTCAAACAGCTCGTAGATAGTTATAGAGAATGCCACCAAAGCCAAGTACAGTGCAGATACTCCTCCAGGGTACCGTCGACGGGTGATATACGCGGGGGTGGTGTAAGCCTTAGGAGGATTAATGTGGATGGTCTCTCGTATGCATGCTGTGAGAAACGGAAGGAAATGAGCTTGTATGGAATCACCGTGACCGAGGGTTCAGCGTCGGCCCCGAGGACCCGCAAACCACTTTCTGTCTGGCAGCATCCTGAGCATGTGGAACAATAGTCAAGTACCAACTAAGACATGGCACCTGATGTCATGTCGTATCTCGAAATGTGCTGTCAGTAGCACAGATGCTACTTGTGTTGGTCATATATATGCCCAGCTAAAAATAACACTACCATGTTATCGGAAGTTGTTTCTGGGATAGCTCTGGGTATTCAGCATCATCTTCATGTATCTTTGCCTGGTTCCGAGCACTTTTCATTCTGCCTCTGGAAGTTTCGCTCGAGGAAAGGCACAGGATGTTATGCATCATCCGATTACGAATTGCGATTCTGTATGAATGGAATTGAAATTATGCCCAATAACCAACGATCCAATGACGTCCGGTACGAAGCGCTGCGCAAGGTCAGACTAACGAACAATTAAAGTATGATGATCACCCGATGATTCATAAATTGCGGGCAACAGAGGCAAAGAGATTGATGGGAAGAGCAAATTTAAGGGCTTTTCTCACAATAGAGGATCGTCCCTCCAGTCCTCTCCATTCACCTTTGCAGGCTGCTGCTTCGGAAATTCATACATTCTTGAGCTTGCGAGATGCTGGGAATATGTGAGTAATCTGCGGGACAACCGTGAACTTGAAGTCGCACCTTGGGGTTGAGGATGTGGACCGTCCACTTGCCCATCTCCCATACGACTACAACGCCCTCGTCACGCTGAATTGTGGAGGGCATTACGAGATACTGGGTGTGGACGTCATCTGGCTCGCGGGATGCATACCTCTGAAGAAAGGGAAGTGGGACACAGGGGAGGTGCTGCAAATTGGGTGGAACAGAAAAAAAGCGACCCATTGTCAATGTGAATACCAAAATTGCACCTCTGTGCACAATAACGTAGCACGCCACGCACCGTGTTAGCGTTGTTGGCAGGACTCCATATGGGGAGATATCGACAGTAGTTTTTACGATTTGCAGTGAACAATCGTAAGGACATGGTCTAGATGCCAGCCGGCAAACAACCAGCTCGCAGTTCTGCCATTCAACAGAACGGATCCAAATTCTGAGAGTAGTTTTTACCCCATACTAATGGCATTTTATGTAACCAACACGTACTGTCCGAGTTTTCTTTTTCTTTTTCAGCGCGAACTAGATGGTTGCTTCGCGTCAGGCACGAGCACTAGAGCGGGATGATCATCTCCTCAATAGATACGATCCCCGGAACAAGTGTAAACGCTCCGCTCCAACTTGATCGCAGGATGAAGTCATAGCTTGGGGGCTCTGAAACGCATCACGTTAGAAAGGAGCAGTCTCGAATGTACTATTAGGAAGACGCACCAACACCAACCAACGCTGGAGTCTAAGACAAGCGTGAACCAAAGGGGAAAGGATGAGGAGCCATTTCTAAATTCTGGTTGGCATCGACTCGAGGCCGCAGCAAATATTATGATCACTTATTAATATGATCACAGTGTAACATTACAGAATGTGGCCAGTTGGCTCCAGCTGGTCGGTAGGTTTTCAGTTTGACGTTCCGGAACTCGGAATATTTGTGGTAGTAACCCGGGTCGCGTAAGGGATCACAGGATACGAGTTCCTGGGTGTCCACTTCGTAAGTGGTCAGATGATCGATTTTCAAAGGTCATGTAATTGAAGCACCGTCAATTTCCCCACACTTTTTCAAATGCTGAGATGATGATGATGCCAATCATAACATCGGCCGGAACTCAGCGCTGCAGCGCTCAGCAACAACGGTTAAGTTGCAGTGTCATCGTCCACGAAGTATTCTTCCTGTCGTCGGTTGGTATGCAAGTTATCGGAGAGGAGGCCGAAGATCAGTAAGACTATAATCAAATGGACCGACTCAACACATGACAGGTCAGGCAAGGGGAATTCTGTCAAAACTTGAAGTCTTGAACTTTCAAGCGAATCATGGGATTCTAATCTTCATGTATCGCCGCGAAGCTCCGACTTGATTGGTGTCTATAGATCAGCACTTCAGTATTAGTTTCCCGAAATGTCCCAAATGCGACGAAACCAGGCCCAACCGTATGGTTCTCAGTGCCGTGGCTACCACAAGGTGGCTCATGTACGAGCGTGTAAGCCGGGGGACGCTTACCGGACTGGTCCTAGCAACAAAAGTCACAGCATCTCACTAGCTTGCACTGGTGAGCGAGAAAAGGGCTGAATTTTCTCTCATTTCCAACAGTCTGTGAGTGGTCTGTAAGCACGTTATGGTTCTGCGCGATCTGCCAATGAGAACGTGGCGGTTCCGACAACTTCCCACGGCTGCGATGCGATGGGTATTGAGGGCAACTGATGTATATAAGGTGGCGTCATATGTGAAAGATCAAGCAAGATCTGTGACATACTTTCCTCCTAATCCACTATCATCATGAGCGGAAGACTAGCTTCAGGTATGTCCATCAGCACTTTATCTTATCCCGCATCTCCCTCACCCGTTTCTGCAATCAGAGTACGGTGCCTGGAAGAAGCTCCAGCAGACGTATGATGCCCAACATGCCAGGCTCATCCTGAAGGACCTTTTCGCTCAGGACCCCAACCGTTTCTCAAAATTCTCCGAGGAGTATGTGGACCCAACCGACAAGAACACGACGTTCTTACTCGATTACTCTAAACACCTCATCACCCAGCCCATCTTAGATACGCTCCTATCTCTTGCTCGCGAGGCAGAGCTTGAGACCTACCGCGACAAAATGTTTGCCGGCGAGCACATTAATACATCAGAAGATCGTGCCGT
>JABBWA010000387.1:0-41822 GCA_016628065.1 Suillus lakei
GAACACCTATGAGATCGTAGGAAACCCTACGAACTACGCCATTAACATCAGGCTCAACCAGCCTCTCGCCAACGCGAAGGACTGCCGTGGAGGTTATGTCGTTGGAAGAGTAAACTGGTTAGAGCTCGACGAAATGGAGAGAATCCTCCCAAGAGTCGACATCATACACAATCTCCCCTGCTGGAACAGCCATGATTGGGTGGACGACGCTCTCAGGTATCTCAAATGCTGGGGTTTTTCTAACATCATCGGGGAAACGGAGTTGTCGCGCCTGCAAGACGATGTGTTGGCTGTTGGAGAGTTGGCCGGATTGAGACTGCGGTGGAATTTGTCGGTGATTCGGAAGATCTCGCCTGCGTCCTAGCCAACCGACGTTCTGCGGAAGTGCACCTATCCTTCTGGAGGTCAAATTCAACTTGGCGTTGGAAGTGCACAGACTCGAGAGTTGTGAATTTGACTGAAAGGGGTTAAAAGAATCGGGAGTCTAGACATATTTTGCCATTCTGCATTTGTAATTTCGTATCATCATATCATCAGAATCATACCCGATGGTGGAAGTAGCGTAACTTTGAGTCCTCATGCATCAACGCTCGGCTTGTATAGAGTTGAAGCCATACTGTGCTCGCCTGAAATCGAGGTCGCACATCCGCTCGCACGAACGATCGCTTGCAGGCATTTTGGGTTTTCCTTCACAATAGTAAGCCGTGTGTTTGGTGATGGACACAAAAAGAAAAAAGAGCGTATTTACGAGTTGGAACGAGTTGGATGCACGAGCATGATAGGGCACCCCGATGTTTTTCTGATGAGTGAGGTGAGTATATAATACAAGTTGTTTGGCCGCGAGTAGACCTAAACAGTCACTGGTACCCACTGCCGATTTGTGTATACATACTTATATCTGGTCCTTCAAAATATGCGCGCAAGACGGCAACCGTGCACACCAGCTTCGAATAATTCCTCACTCACTGCTGTACCAGCCTCCCCACATACCTCCTTCCCTTCTCACCATCTACCTTCTCCTCAGCCCCTACTTTGGCATCCCCCACAGCAATCCTCATCCCCGCCCAACACGCATCCACAAGCCCTGCGCCACCCGCCATACCCATAACAAGACTCGCAGCATAGTAAAAATTCGCGTTCCCACGGCCCTCGCTCACCCAGAGCACATGTTGAAGCGGGAGGAGGAGCGCGGCGTGCAGGTGGAGGAGTGTGGTGATAATGGGGTGTCGGAGATCTGTGGGAGTGTGAGACGAGGTAGTGTGAGTGTAGGAGGGAAGCGGGACTTACAGCCGTGTACTTCAGGGAAGATGGATATCATGCTTAGAAATAAGCCTGGATCTGCGAGGGTTAGGTACGCTTTGAACGTCCCAAGGACACCTATGAGGAGGAAGGCGGCGTAGAGGGGGTCATGTCTACAAGTGAGTGTATCAGAAACCATCACAATTAGCACGTATAATATCAAGATCTCTTACTGGAATTTTATGCAGATAGGAAATATGTATATGACGAGGTGAACCTAACTATGTAGTTAGACGGCATGTGTGCACGAAGACGATGAGAACGCACTGAAAATACCATGAGGAAGAATGGCCTGAAGTGATCGAACATCTCGGTGAAGAAGTACCACCAAAGACCGGGGTTAGGTGTGAGGTCTGGAAGCGTGAGGCTGGGATGCTGTATTTATGGTCTATCTGCCAGGAATTGGAAGTCAACTTACCTTGCGCCCCATGATGCCCCGACCCAGTTCCAGTTTCCACCCACCATGATGCATGCTGCGCCTACAAGGACGAGCCAGTATAGCATAAACTCACCGAAGAGGAATGGTATACGCTTGAGGCTACCATGGAATGGGCGCGGGGAGGCGAGGTAAGACGCGGGAGAGGTGACAAGGACCATGAGAATTGGGAGAAGGAGAAGAATAGAGGAAGGAGTGAGGTGAACTGCGAATGCGATAGCAAGGAGAGCGGCTGATTTTTTGCCTGGAATTGAGGAATGCGTGTGAGCTAATTTTGGCGGAAGCGTTGGGATGTACCTTCAGATGCGAACATGAGGGCAAGGAGGGTGAGGGTATTTTCAAATGTAGATGTTGATAACGCGAGTGATGGAAGTAGGAGGTAAGGATTCAGCAAGTTGCTGTGCGGCGCGTTAGGTGCGTACTTGAAGTATGCTAATGGAACGTACACGCTCACGATGATGTTCTCTACATTGGACCTCATGCCCTTATGAGATAATAAACCCTGGCGTGCGCGCCATATGCGGAGAAGTGCCCATGCTCCCACTGCGTCAGATACGGCCCATACTATTGGGAGTGGAGGTACGATGGTTGAAAATAAGGAGAGTAGGAGAGGCGACTATGGGGCAGATGGTCAGCTCATGACATGTGGTCCATTGAAGTACATACATGGTGAAAGGCTCCTCCCATGTACGGGTCGATATCATTATCGAGGAACCAGAGACCCTCGTTCACTGGTAGTGTCATGGTTTAGCAGTGGAACCAGTTGGTTAGCAGTGCTTTGGCACATACAACGGAGGTAAGATGTCAGTGGAGAGCTGAGTTGATGGTCATGTTTGAGGAGATTTTGACCTGGAAGTGGTAGAACGGCGAGCAGAAGGCGAAGACATACCAGCACTGGAAACGCTGGTGTGTTCATCGCGAAGTTTGATCACTTGTAGAGTTTTGCTGCTGCGTCTGAGTATATAAGGAAGGTGTTATTTAACCGATCGACTTCAGTGGCAGTGTGGCAGTGCATGGCCAGCAGGACCTACATTCGCTGGGTTGTGCACTGGGCAGCTCTTTTCCATATTTACATTGTTACTAGTGATAGGTAACTTCTTTACAGCATGGTAGGCCAATTTGATCCCACCCTGCAGTTCGATTGGACGTCGCGTCCAATAGTTGCACTTAAGTAAAGTAGGCAACGCTTTGCCATCCTATTATCCGATGGTATATAATCCCCTCCTCACCACGATGCCTTCTCGAGCATCCCAACTCATTCTACATCAACACCACCTCCCCCATGTGTTATTTAACTCGTCCTTCATGGGATACCCCTGATCCCAACACCTCGCCACCAGCTTTGTACAATGCTCGCTACGACGGGTGGCCCAGCCCTCCGATACAGCTTCCCCGTGTCGCCGCTTCGCCTTCGTTCAAGAGGCCTGCTGAACGACGCGTTGTGTTTGCAGTCGACACCCCTTCAAACCATCGTCCCCGTGACGGTAACGCCACTCATACCCGTAAGCAGTTATTCTGGTTCTACTTGTGGCTCTCTGTCTCAGCCGTTATCAGAACCTCACTCGGTTCATCTCCAATATGACACTCACCCTCGTGCAAATTCTAGGGCGCAAGGTATTTACCTTCTCCTTTGTTCTACCTCGAGCTCATTAGTTCTGTAGATACAATATGGCCCGTCGAATGCCGACGCCACGATGTTTTTAATTCGTGCATGTGGAACGGTAGGCTACTGTCATCGAATCTAGTGATCATACAATCTGACTTGACGATAAAGGTGGCACTCACCAGAATCCATCTCTTCAAGGCGCCTTTGGGATGCGCACCGCAGCTCGACACGACAAAGAGAATGCTGGGATCAAACGTAAGCGTCCCCGTTTGTTAGTTACAATTGCCAAGATGTTAAATTGCACACTTTCCTAGATGGCCCCGCACAACGAACAAAGAACTCAATGCCACTAATCAACAAGGACACACAAATCGGTGCGGCTCAGACGCAGCTTGTACTAGCCATGATTGATGCTGATTCCCTCCCGCTAGCATACTTTCTTGCGGCGCCATACGTACCGTTGGTATATGATATACGATACCCACCCACCTCTCTCTGGTTTCCACCATCATCTCCATACGCAGGGCGGGGATATGAGCTCCTTCGAATCCCACTCACGCCAGCACGCCCCAAACAAATACGGCTCATCAGCCAAGACTTTCCCTGGTCATTTGACATTGGCCCTAAACCCAGTGCCGTAGAACAGGGTGTGACGTGTCTCGAAGTCCTCACTGCGCTATACGCTGCATTACACCACCCACTCTCAGACACAGAATGGGGCACTGCTGCAGAGGATAAACACGAGAGTCTCGTCAGAGCGCGCGATCGTCGGCTAAATATGAGTCCTGCTTTGCGCGGGCGCTCGAATTCCAAGGCACCCATCACTGCCAGGCGTAGAGTGAGATTTGCATCTGATGTAGATGCGCAACCTGCACAACGAGAGCCTGCGATACTCCGTGTGGACTGGCTCGGATCTCTCGTTGCGTTTGGGGGGCTCGTCAAGGATGAGGCGTTTGCAAGGAGGAGACTCATTCCGGGTGCGAGGGAGCCGCCTGAGACGTGGGTTGTGAAGTTCCAGAGCCTATCATAATAACCATGTTCGGACGAAATGTACATACCTTCTATGTATTGATTGTTTATCAAGATTTTGGGACATGAAATCGGCATGTGCGTCACGGTCACAGGGGCTATTGCTCTGTATTTAGCAAGGTTAATGAAATTTTGTGGGCCGAGGCCTGTTGGGAGGTGATCGTGATCCGTCAGAGCACCCGAGCCGGTGTCATTCTAATATGACGTCTGTCACTGTATATTTTCTCTTTGTTATTACATGTCACTCACCTAGTTACGCTCATTTCTCTCCCTTTACTTAAGGCAGGCAAATGCCCTCGTCGCACCTCAGTCTCTTTACCATAGACTGAGGCTCGCGCTATCTTAGTTCTAACCTTTAAGAGGTTATGAGCCCTGCCTAAAGGACAGCAATCTTCTCTTACCATACGTCTCGTCATACAATGTCTTCCTCCGACTCTCTCCCAAAGACGGAGAAATATCCGCACGAGAAGCTCACCCTCGACGGTTCTAATTATTCCCAATGGGCTACCGGTTTCAAGATGTGGGCTGGTGGTATTGGCCTATGGCCATACATCAGTGGAGATGAGCTAGAACCATCCCCACCGGCCCTGCTCACAGACCCTGACCAAAACATCATCCGCAAAGAAAAACATGATGAGCGGGTGAAACTCTACAAACAACGTCGACTTCTCTCTCTCAGTGCCCTCTCTACGGCTATTGACGCACAAGACTTTGTCTATCTGCGTGACATTGACGACCCACACGTTGCTTGGATCGCCCTGGAGAAGAAGTATCTTCCCCAGAAGGCCATACGCTTCAACCAGTACCTCGATCGTCTATTCACCCTCCCGAAGGCACACGACAGCGTGTCGATTGCGGAAATGCTGCAAACACTCATTGTCTTAAAGGCAGACCTTGCAGCGCTATCAGTTGCACCCACAGTGCCTGCCCCTGCTACCAGCTCTACGACGTCTACCACTGCCACAAAGGTAGAATACAAGATCCCAGATGCCATCTTTGTGCATATCCTACTCCGAGCTCTTCCCGATTACTACGACCCTCTTCACCAAACACTCGTTAACAGTGACGTCGCACTGGACTTCAATGACATCGTGAATCGATTGAAGACGCAGGAGCTGCATCGCGCTGGGACTAACAGTGTTCCAGAGCATGTCGCTATGCTCTCTGGCCATCGAGGTAATGGTACTCCTCCCAAGACTGGTGACCGCGTCCCTCCAAAGGGCTTTGATGAGTCGAAAGGAGATGGGTGGATTGTCGGATGGAGGCCCAAGTGTGGCCACTGCCAGAAAGCCAGACATGTCTGGGTACAGTGCCGTGCCCGACTTGCTAAGGATGAGAAGAAGTCAGCACCACGTTCATCCCCTGCCGCTGTCGCCGCTAACACGGAATCTCCATTGGCAGACCAACCTGACGAGCCCGTCACATCCCCACCATTCACCCTTACCCTAAAGGACCATTCTGCTAGCATCTCGTCAACTCTTAATCTACCAGACGGGATGCTCCACATAGATTCTGCCGCAACTGCTCACATGGAGCCTGAAATATCACGCTTTTCCCACTACACAAAACTGCGTGAACCTATCCGTGTGACGCTGGCTGATGAACACGTGGTCCTGGCCCCTGGGTGGGGTAAAGTGAGACTTACCCTACGCTATGGCACATCTCCAACAGAACGTGAATTTGAGTTCCTGCACGTCCCTGACTTGCGCTGCACACTCATCTCAGTGTCTGCTCTCGCCTCTGCTCACATCTCCTTCTCCACCAACTCTAAGGGTGGAACACTTCGTTCTGATGATGGAGATGGCCCATACCTTGCTCGTGTGCACTCCAAGGATGGCCTTTATCTACTGGATGCAACCTACTGTACTCAGAGCACTCCTCCTCCCATACGAGCCATGCTTTCTCAGTCGTCGAGCACGCCATCATCCATCCACACCTGGCATAGTCGCCTGTGTCATGCCGGCTTCTCGACCATCATGAAAGCTGTAGGCCACGTTAGTGGTATGAGGATCGACACTACGTTACTGAGTGACCAGGCCGATGACGCGGATTCAATCCATTGTGTGTCTTGTGTCATGGGGAAGCACAAGCGACTCCCTTTTCCAAATGCCACACGCCGTGCGCAGAGTATCGCAGAACTTATCCACTCTGATGTCTGGGGCCCAGTTAACATTGCTTCTTCCACCGGCGACTACTACTTCGTTGTCTTCACTGATGACTATACGCGTTACTCAGTGATCTACCTCATGCGCGCTAAGTCAGATGTGTTCAATCACTTCCAACACTTCGTACCGTGGATTGAGACTCAGTCTGGGAACCGTGTCAAGCGCCTGCGCAGTGACAATGGTGGCGAATATGTGTCGAAGTCATTCCTCCAATATCTCACAGGCCGTGGCATCGAGCACGAGACGACCATGCCCTATACACCCGAACAGAACGGCGTTGCGGAACGCAGTCACCAGACCGTAGTCACTCGTGCACTCAGCTCCCATCACCAAAGTGGCTTTCCATGCTCCTTCTGGGGGTGGGCCATTCTCAATTCAGCCCATGTTAAGAATGTTCTTCCTTCCTCCTCACTCGCTGGCCGCACCCCATTCGAAGTGTTCTATGGTCGGAAGCCTGACATCAGCTACCTTCGCCCTTTCGGCTGTCTCGCTTATGCACACGTCCCTGAGGGCACACGCCGCAAGTACGACTATGTCTCACGGCGTTGTTTCCTACTCGGTCATGTCCGTCATGCTGGGTACATCCTGTGGGACCCTTCCTCTAGGCGGACTGTTCGTTCCCGCCATGTTCAGTTTGATGAACACGTCTTCTATGGTGGCCCCACTCCATCGCCTCTTGCCACCCTCATTGGACCTGTCCCCAGTGCCATTTCGCCAGTGGGAGATGCCTCCCTTTTGTCAGTGGGAGCCGCCCCTCCTCTTGCTGGTGGGCCGCTGGTATCGACCCCTGCTGATGCTCTGCCCCTGCAGGTGTCAGTGGGAGCAGAGGACAATGACCCACCAGCGGATGCCATCCCGACGCCTGTCCCAGTGATACCACAACCTCCTCCTCCAACAGACCTACCCCGCCGCAGCTCTCGCCCACGTCGTGCACCAACCAACACCACCTCCACGGCAATACCAACAAGGAGAATCCCGGTTGCTGAACGTTGGACCTACGTACCAGAGACTCCACACCCTGACGTTGAAGCAGACGGACATGGTGATGCGGACGGCCTACATCACGATGGCAAAACTGCGATGCATTCAACCGCAGAAAGCCCCAAACGCCCCAGCATAGCCATACCAAACACAATCGACAAGGCACGCTCATCGCCAGATTGGCCAGATTGGTCAGACGCCTGCAAATCCGAACTACAGTCAATGCGGGACCTCAAAACTCACCGACTCATGCCACTCCCAGAAGGACGGAAGGCAATCGGCTCGAGATGGGTGTTCACGGTGTGGGAAACAACTCCTCAGTAGGCGGATATAATGTTAGGTCAAATGCTATACCTGCTGCTTCACTTGCAAGGCAAGTACGTTCGACCCTAAAGGGGTCTGCTACTGAGATAAGTCTGATAGTTAGTATCTAAGGTCACGGAAAGGTAAAGGAACAAGTCCGAAGGTATGCGGACCAAGTCCGGAGGTCAAAACGTCGGGTCCGAAGGTATGTAAACAAGTCCGAAGCGCGGGAAAAGCGGGTCCGGAGCTTCGGGTCGTCGGGTTATGGGTAATAGCAAGGGAACAGGTTCGGAAAGCGTCGGACTATGTCCGGAAACAAGGGAAAGTCAATAGCAATGAGTGACAAGGGTTTCGGGTGCGAAGCGGGTGCGGAACGGGTGTGAACCAGGTATATTCAGCCAGGTAACAGGTAATGACAGGTATGTGACCAAGTAGATGGGAAGTCCCACCTACAGTAAAGTAAAGAGTGCTTGGTCGTACTACCAGTCCTATATAACTAGCTACGTAGAAATCCGGAATATCAAAAACAGGAAAACATTGGGTCCGAAGGTATGTAAACTGACATGAGGCACTGCGGACTTGTGGGAACACAGGTAATAACGCTGCCTACTGCATCAGTCATGGGAAACAAGCTACTACGCACCAGTGGGGTTGGACGGAACGGACAGGACATAGGACGGACAGGTTTCCGAAGGTATTTGAGCGGGTCCGGTGCATCTCCGGTGATGTCCGGCGGGTCCGAGGCTCGGAGAGCGCGGGAAAGCGTCGGGTTTGAGCGGGTTTCGTCGGAGATGACTGGAGTGACTGGTCTGATGTCCGGATAACTGGGCTTTCGACGTACTCTGTGAAATGGGCCTCTGCAGGGCCGTGGACAGAATGTTCACAACAACGGTAAAGACTGACGAGGAGGGCAATATCACTCGCCACAAGGCACGCTTCGTCGCACAAGGATACACACAAGTCGAGGGCATCGACTACACTGAGACTTTTGCAGCAGTTGCCAAGTATGACACCGTTCGCATCCTCCTCGCCCTCGCAGCAAAATTCGACCTTGAGCTGGACCAGATGGACGTCCGTACTGCCTTCCTCAATGCTGACCTCAAGGAGGACATCTACCTCAAACAACCCGCTGGATTTGAAGATCCCGAGCATCCAGATTGGGTTTGGAAACTTGAGAAGGCGCTTTATGGACTAAAGCAAGCTGGCTATGAGTGGAACCAGACGCTGGATGAGTATCTGCGAAAGGAGGGGTTCAGGTTCGTTAGGAGCAAGGCTGACCACAGCTTGTACGTCCTTCACGAGGGAGATAAGGTTGTCTGGCTCGTAGTCTATGTCGACGACATGCTCGCGGCATCAAACTCTCGCGACTACCTGAACAAGTTCAAGGCGCAGCTCAAACGACGCTTCGACCTATCAGACCTTGGGCCTGCTCGACACTTTCTCGGCATGCATATTATGCGTGACCGAGAGAAGCGACTCCTTGCAATCAATCAAAAAGCCTACCTCGAGAAGATCCTCGAAAACGCTGGGATGTCGCTGTGTAATCCGGTCAGCACGCCTATGACACCCGGTGTTGTGTTACAGAAGGCCACACGAACCCCAACTGACGAGGAAGCAGCTGCCATCGCTTCAATCCCGTACCGTCGAACCATTGGCGAACTCAACTACGCCATGCGTACCACACGTCCTGATATCGCTTACTCAGTTTCATCCCTCTCCCGTTATATGGAGAACCCAAGCATCGACCATCATCGCCAACTCAAACACCTCCTGCGATACATCCGTGGAACAACGGACTTGATGCTCGTTTTCGGCTCATCAGACGAAGGACTCGTCGGGCACTCGGATTCAGACTATGCTGCAGACAGAGACGACAGTAAGTCCACCAGTGCTTATGTCTACCAGCTGTTTGGTGGCCCCATCAGCTGGAAGTCTCAGAAGCAATCCGTGGTCGCCACCTCAACTACGGAGGCAGAGTATATTGGTCTTTCGAATGCTTCCCGCGAGGCGTTATACCTGATCCAGCTCCTACATGACTTCCGTCTCGACCCCAACCTCTATGACCCTGCTCTCCTATATGGAGACAACCAAGCCAGCATTGCGCTCTCGAAGAACCCAAAGTTCCACGAGAGGGCAAAACATATCCGAGTCCACTATCACCTCATCCGCAGCCTTGTCGACTCAAAGAAAATTGAACTCCAGTACAAATCCACGTCGCAGATGATTGCAGACAGCCTGACAAAGGCGCTGCCCCGCCCTGCAGGAGTACAACATCGAGAAGGCATGGGTCTGCGTCGCCAGAGTATATCGGATGCTCCGACGAGTGGGAGTGTTGGGAGGTGATCGTGATCCGTCAGAGCACCCGAGCCGGTGTCATTCTAATATGACGTCTGTC
Source organism: Suillus lakei (assembly GCA_016628065.1). Taxonomy (NCBI): domain Eukaryota; kingdom Fungi; phylum Basidiomycota; class Agaricomycetes; order Boletales; family Suillaceae; genus Suillus; species Suillus lakei. The sequence goes on from JABBWA010000387.1 coordinate 10,215, forward strand.
ACTGTATATTTTCTCTTTGTTATTACATGTCACTCACCTAGTTACGCTCATTTCTCTCCCTTTACTTAAGGCAGGCAAATGCCCTCGTCGCACCTCAGTCTCTTTACCATAGACTGAGGCTCGCGCTATCTTAGGTTCGTACATTGGGAATATAGTCTCTTTACCATAGACTGAGGCTCGCGCTATCTTAGTTCTAACCTTTAAGAAGGCCAACCCGAGGCTCGACATCCGATTCCGAACTGCATTTGCCACAGAGCGATAATCTGACTGGCTCTTCAAGGCTTCACTGAAGAAGAGCTTCGGAAGGATCTGCGTACATCCACGATGGTCGTAGAAGTACAGCGCATCACAGGTCCAGCCTTGAGCAGGTCTGTCTAATAACCTCAGTTTAAGTTTACTAATTCGATTTGAAATCGGCCACCAGCTAACCAGCTCACGTCCTGTCGCAAGCCTCACGTATGGATCAAGCTTATTTTGTCGAGGTGGTGCGATGGATTAAAGAAGCCAGGCAGTGCGCACGGCCGCACGGCGGAGGTACCACGGCGGTTAGTGGAGAATCGAGTGCCAAGTAATGAATCAGGGCGTCATGTTTCAGGATGTTCGACTGGAAATAGTAAAACGGCGAAACAGAAGTTGTCATGAGGCGTTCTGGCAGCGCCAGCGCTACCGGGACCTCGTGGGACGGTCAACTTCCGCCGGTTTCGCTGCCTGACTAAATCACTTTGCTTCCCAAGAAATCCAGGGTTCACGTGAGTGCTACGGGCACTTGAGCTTCTAGCTCCCATAGAGCAGAAGACGAGTGTTTCAGCAAGCGCATAATCAAGGCAGCTCGGACTCTTCTGGATTTTGGAGGGCCTCGGAGGTATGCAACCCGGAAGTTTTTAGGCAGCTGTGATGACCATGACGGCATGTTTCGACCGTCCGCGCTATTTATGCAAACTGACGGAGGAGAGCCTTCAAAGGGTGTGCAATTTAGAAGCTTGTCATTTTTAATGATACAACAACTTTGCAACAACTCTCCCACAACTTTCAAACCGACTTAATTTAAGGTCACGTGCTTGTTATCGCAAGCCCTTCTATACACACTGTAACACAGCTAGTCCGGAACCGTCTCCAGTCTTCTTGTATGTGAAGGTGCTCGGCAAATAAGGAAAACCAGAACCAAAGCAACGGCAGGTACATAGCACGTATGCCTACGCACTCGCCGGCTCTAGTACTACAGTTGGTTTTTTGTTCAGATTTATTGTTTAGTAACACTGACATGGGTCATCCGGTGGTACAGCATGCAAGTCAAATTGATCGCACCCCGGTCTAATTGGACAACACGACCATTTATACACTCAAATGTTTATACAAGCAATGCTCTGCTATCCTGAGGTATCTGATCTTTTGACGTCATTGCCGTGATGGTTTAGAAATCACGTTAAATTCGTCCTCTCTTAGTTCTCTACCCCCTCGCATTAGAAAGTCGCATGCTGTCACGCAATGCACTATACACCGCATTTCATTGATTGATCGTCATAAATGAGCGCTGAGCACCTGTTGCATTGCGCGGTCGTCAACTTGTCCTAAACGTGTCTATCCCGATGGAATCAATGTGGGAAAGGTACTACTAACCAAACATACATCCACTTCCCTCTTTGTCGAGTAATACAGGCCGTCAAAACGTATAAAATCCCTCCTCACCACAATGCCTCAAGCGTCCCAATTACACCATCATCTTCTCCCTAATGTTTCCTACAGCTCATCCCCCCTGGCAGTACCAGTATCAGTATGTTACCCCTAATCCCACCATCTCACCCCCAGCTCTGCACAACGCTCGCTACGCAGGATGGACCCGTCCCCCAATACAACTTCCCCGTGTTATCGATACCCTCTCGCGCCATCCCTATGAGGTTACCACCGCCCATACCCGTAGCTCTAATTCTAGTTTTATTCGGGCTCTCTATGCTCATTTGTCACCAGAACCCCATGCAACCCACCCCCGCACAAACGCGAGGGCGCAAGGTGATTTCCTTTTCTATGATTTTACTTTCAAGCTTAATTCGTTCCGTTAGCATCCGCTGATATAATGGGTCCGGTTGACTCTCGACGTTGCAACGTCCCTCATATATGGGCGTGGAACGGTAGGTTCCCTGTCACCGTTTGCTCAGGTCATTATATGATCTGACTCGGGTGATGAAGGTGGCGCTCGCGCTCAATCTCTCCAATTCGCTTCTGAGATGGGCACCACAGCTCAGCATGATACAGAGCATGCATGGCTCGCGGGTACGCGCCCGCCCTCATATATTAACTTCAAGATGTTCAATTGTATATATCCCAGATAACCATTCCGCACGACGAACAACGTCATTAAACATTCATGACACCCAAAAGGGTACGCCTCAGATACAACTTGTAATTTTGGATTGATCCTTATGCCTCCCAACAGTCTACCTCCATCCGTTTCTTGCGCCACCATCTGTGTCTTTGATATACGACCTGCGCTACCCACCCGCCTCGCTCCGTTTTCCATCATCGTCTCCATTTGCAGGCTGTGGGTGCGAGTTCCTCCACCTCCCACTTACGCCAGAACGACCTAGACAGATACGGCTTATCAGCCGAGACTTTCCTTGGGCGTTTGACATCGGCCCCAGTGCCGGAGAAGAGAATGTGACGTGTCTGGACGTTATCGCTATGCTACATGCTGCATTGCAGTGCTCACTTACGGACACGGAGTGGGGCGCCGTTGGAGACCATAAACGTGCGAGTCTCATGAGAGCATGCGGTCGTCGCCTAAGGATACAACCTACATTGCAGGGGAGTTCGAATTTTGCGACACGCACTGGACACACGGTGAATTTTGCACCTGGCACCGATGCTCAGCATCATAGGCCTATACGGCGAGAGCCGCTGCTACTCCGTGTCGACTGGCTTGGATCCCGTGTTGCATTTCTGGGACTTGTCAAGGATGATGAGTTTGCGAGGAGTAGAGTCATTCCGGGTGGTGGGCAGCCACCTGAGACGTGGGTAGTAAAGTTCCAGAGACTATCATAATTATGTTCGTTGGAAATGTACACACCTTATGTTGGTTATTTATCGAGATCTTGGGACACGTAGTAGACATACGCGTCACAGGGGCTTTCGCTCTCTATATGGCAACGTTTATAAGATTATTCCGGACTCCCGAGGCCAACCCGAAGTTCAACATCCGAAACACGTTCGCCACAGCGATAATCTGGCTGGCTGTTCAATTTTCGAAGCTTCACCGAAGAAGAGTGTCCCAAGGACCTGCGTACATGTATGACACTCGTAGAAGTATAGCACCATCACATTTCAAGCCTCAAGCAGGTCCATCTAACTTTTCAAGTTTCCCAATTGGAAATTAATTACCATCTAACTCTATCTAACTAGCCCACTTTTCGCCGCAGGTACACACTACACACATATGGTGACATGTAGCTCGCCTCACATATGGACCAAGATTATTCTGTCGAGATGGTGGGATAGATTAGAAGCGGAAGCAGCAGCGGAGACACTACGGCGATCAGTGGCGGGTTGAGTTGGTGGAGTCACTCAGGGTGTCGTGTTTCAGGATATCCCTGAAACTGCCTGAGAACGGCGAGCCAAAAAAAATGAAGACCGCGTTCCAGCACCACAGCGCTAAGTACTGGGATATCTACCACCGGCTTTCCTGCGAAATCTCCGTCTCGTCCTCCAGGGTTGACATGCACGCGATTGACAAAAACAGGTGATGAAACAACATCATGAGCGTTTACTACGCTTACGGTCTAAGTTAGGCTCTAGACCTCGGTCTTCTGGTTCTTACTGCACAGTTGGTAAAGAGTCTGTTCCGACACGCTCAAAGAGGGCCTCACCTCGTGCGCACTACGATCCGGTTCCTGAGACTTAAGTTGAATCACGCACTTGTGTAGTTCATCTCAGAACAACCGGAGCATGACTGGCACCTGCCAGAGCCTGCATTAAACACCTCGGGAGGATACGGGACACGAATAATGCCAAGGTGGTTGAAAGACAAGGTTTGTGCGAACTAACTGGTTATTTGTCTCAATCGCACGTTCTTTGATGAGTTGTCAGTAGTACCGCCGTGGTTGAATGAACAAATAAGGAAAGTCAGGTCACTGGCAGGGCACAAAGCGTACTTATCGCAGGCAAGGTCTTTTCATTGTCAGTACTGACACGGCTCATCTTGTGGTACAGCATGCAAGTCAACTTGGTCTGATTGGACATCACATCGAATTTTAGACTCAAAATGATTTCGAAAGCTTTTCATATCCAATTTCTCGCTGAGGCCGAGGAGCTGCCGTGCAAGGGGTAGAGAAATGCGATTTTGAGGAACAAGCCATCTGCAATGGTGATGGGTCGGAACCTTCTTCGGGAGTCACCGGTTATTATTCAGATTCCCCGCACATGTGTTCACATGTGCATGTACATGGACCATGACCTTCTTTTATGAAATTGAATATTGGTTGGATAAGGCAAGTCCTGTAGACTCCGACTAGTACTCCGATGCACTCAGTGACACTTTTGAGTTTCTACTTCGATGGGTAGTACAGGTCATCCCAACGTATATAATCCCCCTCACCACAATCTCTCCCCATTTTTTCTACACTGGCAGCTCGTTCCCCCTGGGAGTCAGATACCTCCAACCCCACTGCCCCGCCTCCAGCTTTGCACAATGCTCGCTACGCAGGGTGGATTCACCCCCCAGTGCAGCTTCCCTATCTTATTTCACGTTCATCAACCACACAGCGCGCTGCATTCGCAGACTATACCTCATCACGCCGTCCGTATGAGGTCAACGTCGCCCATACACGTGAGCTTTATCTAGTTTTATTATATGGCTCTCTGCTCAGTTGCCATTAGAACCTTATGTTCATACCCAGTATGAGACTTGCCCCCACATAAATCCGACGGCGCAAGGTAGTCACCCTTTTTTTTAATTCTACCTCAGGCCTCAAGCTGATATATTCTTTAGTATCCACAGATATAATGTGTCCCGCTGACTCCCAACGTCTCCATGTCCCCGATTCGTCCGCATGGAACGGTGGGTTTTCCATCGTTGGACGGTCATTAGACTATCTGACTTGGCCGATAAAGGCAGCACTCGCGCTTCATTTCTCCAAGGCCCTTTTGATATATACACCGCGACTCGGCACAATACAGAGAGCGCACGACTCAGACGTACGCGTTTTCATTGTACTAATTTGCACGATGATTAAACGTATATTTTCCTAGAAGTCCATTTCACACGACCAACAGTGCCACTTAGTGCCAATGAAATTCAAAAAGGTACGTTTCAGACACAATTTGCGACTATGATTTATCTTTGTTCATCTTGCCAGCCTACCCCCACCCGTTTCTCGCGACACCATCCGTGCCCCTGATATACGACCTGCGCCACCAGCCCTCCTCACTCCTCTTTCCATCATCATCACTATTTGCAGGCTGCGGGTACGAGCTGCTTCGTGTTCCACTTACACCAGAACGGCCCACGCAGATACGGCTCATCAGCCCAGAATTTCCCTGGGCGATTGACATTGACCCCAATGTCGAAAAAGAGGGGGTAACGTGTCTCGACGTTCTTACTGCGCTGCACATTGCATTGCAGTGCCCGCTCACAGATACGGAGTGGGCTACCGCTGGAGACGATAAACGGGCGAGTCTTATCAGAGCACGTGACTGTTGTCTAAGGACAGAACCTGCGAGGACCTTAGCACACACCAGGCCCACGATGAGATCTGCACCCGGCGCTGATGTGCCACACCCTAGGCCCATACAGCGAGAACTACTGCTACGGCGCGTCGACTGGCTTGGGTCTCGTGTTGCATTTGTGGGACTTGTCAAGGATGAAGCGTTTGCGAGGAGCAGACTCATTCCTGGCGGTGGGGAACCACCTGAGATGTGGGTAGTGAAGTTCCAGAGAGTTTGATGTTAGAATGACCCGACTCTTACTTGTATTTGTATCATATACTTCTATGTACTCATATTCCGTCACCGTATAATACTTAAAGTACTGACGACATTAGGCCAGCCTACAATGACAATAAAAGGGTTGTATATATATAAAACTTCTATCTACTCACGAAAATATTTTGCACTCGAGAAGGTGGGAAGGGAAATGATGTGGTGTAGGTGTCTTGTTTGAATGAAATGCGGATGAGAACCATGTGCAGAGACAAGTAGTAAAATGTTATTGGAGAATTGAAAGTTAGTCCCAGGTGATCGTGTTTTACAGGAGATGGCGATAGCGCAGTACAGAAACCTAGCTGCTATAGCTAATCTACCAGCTGCAGGCTGCGCTGCGCTGCATTTAAGTATTGCAGTGTTGACAGGTGCCTGAGTAGATCACCATGCTGGGTTCACTGGCCCGGAGTCACAGCGAAGCTTACAACTGACGTTTTCATTTCGTGGCCCTCTTCCTTGGATGTTCCTACGTAATTCATGGTTCCTTTCGCTCTTTGTTCGCTCTTTGCTTTGCGTTGCAGCGGGGTACTTGTCAAGTTACGCCACACAACTCAGCGATTCCCAAGTTACTAAGGAAATTCAGAGCCAGATCATATGGCATGGTACATATAGTAGTACTAACAAGTGAACGTCTCACAGATCTACAACCTCGTACAACCCAATTGGACTCATCGCAACAATTTTTATGCTTAGATGTTCAGAAATACAACTTCTTTTGCAAGCCCTGGCAGAGCATTTCAGGGCTTTCATATGGAAAATCCGATCCAGACTCGATGATCTGATGCAACTTTTCGACAAACTTACTTCGACAAGCCATGCCACGTACTACTATGTAATCCCCTCATATGTCTTCACCCCGATACTTGCTCACTAATATCTGCCTGCATCGAGCGTTCCAAGTCCTCTCCATAGTACATTTACATCATATCCCCCATGTTTTCTCTAACTCATCACCCTGGCAATCCCATTGGGCCAACCTTGATCACACCATCTTGCTTCCAGGTTTGCACCATGCTCGTTATGAAGGGTGATCCCACCCCCCACTATAACTTCTTTACCGTCGAGCGATTTACAAGCTGCACACTGGCAGCACTGCAACTGTGTTTGCTGCGCAGTGTTGACGGGTGCCTGAGCAATTTACCTCGCTGGGTTAACGGACCTGGGAACATGACAGACACCATCACTTCCCCCAGTTCTAAATATTATCGTACCCCGGACCCCAGTACAGTTGAGGCTGTAAATGGACGTACATAGTACAAGGATACCTGGAGCTAGAAGTTCCGCATGAAAATTCAAGGCACCACTGACAACGGTTCGTCGGGCCTAGAACTTGATGGTTGATGCATTTTGAGCCGTGATGGTGCATCAGGGAGTGAATCTATTTTGACTTTATTAGCGCTTCGTGTAACATCGTGTCTTCCGAGCCGTTATGGCGTAAGAGAGTTTGCGTGGCGTAGGAGAGTCGTGATGGTGTGGTCGTGATGGTGCAGGATAGCGTAGAGAGCCAACTTAAAACTATGCTTCATAGGAGGGCAATGCCGCATGCATGCTTTTCAGACGAACCGGATGTGGCACAGTCCAAGAGGCGTGCGATCCGTAAGTTCCAGACACTAACACTTTTAGTTCGGCGACCCACCACCACCACCGTTACAGTGACACCACGTGATGTCACACTGCCAAATCGAGTAATTCTGTTGCGCTGAAAATTTTCACTATTGAATGAGACGCGTCGTATGTAATGTAAAGAGGCAGAAACATGCGTATATTCATTCCTGAGTAGTACTATGCAATTGGAAGCTATAAAATTCGCGAGAACAGATCACGACGAATATGATCGAATCCTTCGACATGGGTGACTTTGAGTCGTCGCGACTTGCGAGCGGCCAGACTCGAGGTCTGGGTGTTTCTTGAAAATGGTATCGATATCCTTGGTGGCGCTGATGCGATCAAGTGCCTGTGAACAGTTCATGACAGAATTACGCTGGCCCCTCATCCATGTGATACCAAATAGCTTCTCCAGACAATCATCACTAGTCTGAATGAGCCAAAACTTCTGCGAACCATCAGGTTTCAGATATTCAATTTGTTGCAGTGTTGAATTCGCCTTTGGAAAGGGTGACTATAGCTTGGATAAGTTCAATTGCACGAGGTACGTCTTGGGGGTCATCCAGATTCAGGAGCTTGAGGATAGAAGTGTCGAGACAACGCAGCGACATATGTCAGTGACGCTCAATAATTGATCGTCACGTGGAATCACGATTCACGTGCAGCCGAAAAAAACAAAAACATTCAGTGACTTTGCAGGAGAAATCAGCAACAACACGAGGAATTTATTAATCTGTGTACCTAGAACTACTCTAAGGTACCTATAACCACCACCTCCCCCGGGTCGCGGAAAGATTTCGTTAAGATTTGACGACGCTGTCGAGAAGTTCAAACAACGAGACAATATAACGCCAAAGTGGCTGAGATTAAGGTTTTTGCTTACGGTAAGCAAAGTGTTAGTGTTTCGGCTTTCTCCATCGCACGCCTCTTGGCACAGTCGACATCGCATTTGTTCATTCTTACAAGCGGTCGCCGTGGAAGCCAAAGACTGGGCATGATTGTGTTGGAATGGCAAATCAATGTGACCCGGTAAAGATCGAATATCTTCTGTGAGGTGTCCACATGATCAAAGCATTTGACACCTGTAGCTGAAGGATGGGCGTGAATACCTTGATGATGCTATCGACGGAAATATGTTTCTGAGGGTAGGGAATTGACAGATTTCTGGTATTGGATATACTACCTACTAGGTTCTGATGATACCTGTAGTGACCTGATGAGGTCCCTCAAGGCCTTCACAAAATTCAGACTTGAAGGCGGTGGATATTACGATCGGCATTAATGGTTACTGACTTTATCGGGATGCCAAGTCAATGTTTGGGAACCAGGATAGGGCAAATTACTACTTACGATGCATCAATTCCCATGATGATCATGCGAGGAACACGGCTTGACATTGCGATTTGCGGTAATGGTCAAGTTTTGAGCACCTCCCGGATCTCGTCCTGTTCCAGGTGAGGACACGAGATAACACCAAAGGGTATATGCAGGTTCAAGTGATTTTTCTAATAATAACAAGTACTACCAGATGAGTCCGCGGTGGGAATTTAGCCTGACATTCATCTCCGAGTCTCTGCCATGTCAACTTGGTCGCACCTCCAAGTCGGTCTACCTCCATGTTTACACTCGGGGGCATGTCCTATGATATCCATTACTCATGGAACGTATGTCGCCGTCATCTGTATGAAAATCGGAAGCATGGGAGCCTTGCAGCAGGATTTCGAGCTCCCGGAGCCTCGGAGGGAAGTATGAATACCGATCAGCTTGCCGCCGGTGCAAACGTAGTCGATCAATCACTCGGCATCTTGCGAGAACATTCCCCTTCGCGTGTAAAAATGTTTGTGCCTGATTCGGGGGTGCATAATCTCTCAACATGAATACTACCTGGGTTCCGAAGGTTGTCCGAAGGCAGTTTATACTACCGACTGGGTTCCAAATTATCGGGGGTCCTTATAACGGGTACTCCCCACAATATTTACTATATAACGGCCCCTCCACAATGCCTCAAGCGTCACAACTTGTCTCCGTTCTCCATCGTCATCTCCTTTATGTTTTCTACAGCTCGTCCCCCTTGGCAGTGCCAGCAAGTTGACTATAATCCCACTATCTCGACTCCAGCTTTGCACAATGCCCGCTACGAAGGGTGGCCCCACCCCCCAGTGCCGCTTCCCCATGTTGCTTCGCCTTCATCAACTACTCGACACATTCCTGTGGCAAACAATATCCCCTCGCATCGTCTGCAGCGTAACGTCGCCCATACCCGTGAGTTGTGATTCTTGTGCTATGGCTCTCTGCTCAACTGTTGTCAGTACCGTATGTTCATACCCAGTATGGAACTCGTCCCCGCATGAATTTGGGGGTCCAAGGTATTCTTCTTTCCCTACTCACACCTTGAATTCAAGCTTACTTCGTTCGGTTAGCATCCGCAAATATAATGGGTGCTGTCGACCCTCAATGCCGCAACATTCCCAATTCGTGGACACGGAATGGTGGGTTCCTTGTCGTTGAATCTGGTCACTATATGGCCTGACTTGTCTGCTAAAGGTAGCGCTCGTGTTCCATTTCTCCAAGGTGCTTTTGATATGCACCCAACGACCCGACATGATACAGGGAACACGCAGTTCATATGTACGCGTCTGGGCTTTACTAACTTGCAAGGTGTTCAAATATCTTTCCAGATGACCATTCCGCATCACGAACAACGTCATCAAACGTCGACGACATCCAAAAGGGTATGCCTCAGACACAACCTGTGACCACAATCGTTCCTCATACCTCTCGCTAGCCTATCCCCACCCATTTCTTGCATCTCCATCCATGCCACTGTTATACGACTTACGCTTCCCGCATACATCCCTCGGGTTTCCGTTGTCATCTCCATATGCAGGCTGCGGGTACGAGCTACTCCTCGTCCCACTTACACCAGAACGACCTAGACAAATACGGCTCATCAGCCCAGACTTTCCCTGGGCGTTTGACATCGGCCCCGACCCCAGTGCCGAAGAAGAGTGTGTGACGTGTCTTAACGTTCTAGCTGCCCTGCACGCTGCATTGCAGCACCCACTTACGGACACGGAGTGGGGCACCGCTGGAGACTATAAACGCGCAAGTCTTCTTAGAGCACGTGATCGTCGCCTAGGGATACGACCTGCATTGCAGGGGAGCTCAGATTCTGCAGCACGCACCAGGCCAACGGTGAGATCTGCACCTGGCGGTGATGCGCTAAACCATAGGCCCGTACAGCGAGAGCCGCTGCTGCTCCGCGTTGATTGGCTTGGATCTCGTGTTGCGTTCGTGGGGCTTATGAAGGACGAGGCATTTGCGAGGAGCAGGCTCATTCCGGGTGGTGAGGAGCCACCTGAAACCTGGGTGGTCAGATTTTAGATGTTATGATTTTAAATGTCTGGAGAAAATGTAAAAGTGTACAACCATCTTAACTAATTGTATCGATATTCCTGTACCCTAGAAAAGGGCACAGGTCCGGACTAAAATTTCTCTATGAGCACGATCACACAGGTTCCACCTGGTTGCCGGTCCGATGACCTCATTTGGACTATGAAGATTTGTCAGCATGAATCGAGCTCCTCGTTGTGCTCCCTTCAAGCTTGCCTCGTGTTTCTCTCTGTTGTCTCCGTCGTTATGGCTTCTGGTTTTTCCTTATTCGTCAATCAGGCTGCGTCTCGCACCCCACCTGTGTCTTTCGTGGTTTCAGATCGCGAGCTTGCAGACGATGGAACGTCTGTTGTGTCGTCATGTGTCTTGCGCGAGTTCTTTGGGTTTTTGGAGGTCTCTCACGAGCGTTTGCCTATGTGTAATCAACATCCTGCTCGTTGCTGTATATGGTGGCACTGAATCTCTGGTTGATTGTGGACAATTTTACGACGCTTAATCAAGAGCAATATGCTGAGATTGCGCGTGCACATTCCATGTATATGTCCTCATACAATCGAAAATATCATGTCTGTGATTTGCTTCGTGTATACCTAATGCTATTGTGTTTAAGATTCTGAAGCATCCTAGACTCGATAGTTCTTATCATACTTTGCCTCAAGAAGTCCCTGGGCCTATCGCTCCCTATCTCTAACGGCCTGTCTAGAGGTACAGCTCTGACTCTCGTTCGACGATTTCAGATGGTAAGTCTTCTCGTCTTTGATGTAGACCACAGACTGATGGCAATCTCTAGCCACGCTCAAAGGAAACATGCAATGGATGGCTCCTGAGCTGCTTAGCGGCCACTAGAGCGAGAGGATGGATCACTTAGTATGTTGTCTCCTCCACGCAACACTGACTTCTGGTCCATTCTCGTGCAGATGTTCGCATCATCGTAGATGATGATGCAGGATTAGAGGAAGGCATCCTTCCTGCCCTTCGGGAATATAATATCGTGCAGTTTACAATGGTCGAAGTGCCAGGTGAACACCACCAAGTCAGTATCTGGCTCAACGCGTCAAGATGCCATTACTCAATGAATCTTGCTCTCGACAATAGTCAGCGAATTTGCGCGTGTACTCGACACTGAAGAAGAACACTATCTAGACCCGCGATCTAAAATTTTCTTCGTTTTCAACCACTTGACTCTAGTGAGTCGCTCACGTTTTTCCACCATCATCTCCATACACAGGACGTGGATATGAGTTTCTTTGAATCCCACTCACGCTAGCGCGGTTCAAGCAAATGCGACTCATCAGCCAAGACTTTCCCTGGGCATTCAACATCGGCCCCGAACCCAGTGCCACAGAACAGGGTGCGACCTGTCTCGAAGACCTCACTGCCCTATACGTTGCATTACAGCGTCCACTCTCAGACACGGAGTGGGGCACCGCCGCAGAGGATAAACATGCGAGCCTCAACAGAGTGTGCAATCGTCGGCTATATATGAATCCTGCTTTGCACGGGCGCTCGAATTCCGAGGCATCCACCATTGCCAAGCCTAGAGTGAGATTTGCATCTGATACAGATGCGCAACCTGCACGATGAGAGCCTGTGATACTCCGTGTGGAGTGCCCCGGGTCCCATGTTGCGTTTGGGGGGCTTGTCAAGGATGAGGCGTTTGTGAGGAGGAGACTCATTCCGGTGCGAGGGAGCCGCCTGAGACGTGGGTTGTGAAGTCCCAGACCCTATCCTAATAATCATGTTCGGGCCGAAATGTACATACCGTCTATGTATTGTTGTTTATCAAGATTTGGCACATGAAATTGGCATGCGTGTCACAGGGGCTATTGCTCTCTATTTGGCTAGGTTAACGCAAGGAACGATTAAGACCTTCCTTCTATTTGGTCTGGCTAGGGAGGGGACAACCCGAGGCTTAATATTCGCACCGCATTCACCACAGCGACTCATAATGATCTGGCTGGCTCTTTAAAACTTCCCTGAAGAAAAGCTTCACAAGGACCTGCGTACATCCCCGATAGTCGTAGAAGCACCGCACCGTCACGAGTCCTGGTCAACCCTCCGGCAGGTCTATCTAACCTTTCAAGTTCACGGCATCAGTAAACCGGTGAGACTCAGATATTAGTCGATATTGTAGTATTTTGTAAGCCCAATGCTTCTTTCCTGTAGCATCACGATACAAAGTAATATATAGCAATCTAAAGCAATGTAATCACGCCAATTCATGCTCGGTTCAGACCTATATATTGCTTTACATTACTTTACGTCACTTTATATTGTTTTATAATATCATGTATAGGAAAAAGCATTTCGGCTTACAAAATATGGGAATATGGGGACAGCCGGTGTCTAGTTAACTAGCCCACTTCCCGCTACTTCCCGCCGCAAGTAAAAAGCTCGTCTCACGTATATATCAAGATTATCTTGCCCGGGTGCCAGTGGTGGGATGGATTAGAAGCAGAGATAGGCAGCTGTCACTTGCTGCGTACGGCGGAGGTACTACGGCAGTCAGCGGTTGGTGTCATGACGAGGCAGAATATGAAGACCGCGTTCCAGCACCACAGCGCTACTGGGACACCTCGTGGAACATGGTTTTGCTGCTTCAGTACTTGACCGAATTAAGACCTTGCTTCCTTAGCATTTTCACGCGAGTGTACATAGTACGGGTGCCTCAGTTACAACAGCGAGGATGACGAATGGGACGAAGCAACATTGATGTCATCGTTGGGATGTCATACACATATATAGTCTCATAGCCTAGAGTTTTGCCAGTTCTGCCCCATACACTACTCCTAGGGGTCTGTTATATTCCCACAGAGCAGAAGACGAATGTTTCAGCAAGCGCAAAACAAAAATCAAGGCAGTTCGAACTTCTGAAGCTTGCATCGGCCTCGGAGGTGTGTGATCCGGCTCGAGATGACATATATTTGGCCATCTAACATTTATGCACTGGTCGGACCTGGGCCTGGACAACCAAAGAATTGCAGCCTTGCGGTCCTAGATCCAAGATATTTTACGTTAGATAGAGGCGTGCGTGTTATCGCAGTGCATGACAACAAATACACCACAACAAACAAAACAAAACTTTTATAGACGCACTGATGGCAAACCTAAAGCTTAAGTCCTTGAAAGGAAATTTGGTACCTAACGAATGGCCACACGGTACATTGTAAGCTGTGGGGCGGGAAAGGTGCGAACGCACTTACCGGATATGTATTCTCTAACCATTTTCTTGCTTTCTCGACGGTCGATATCCCAATGCATATAATCCCTCTTCACCACAATGCCAGATCTAGCGTCCCAACTCTCCATACACCATCATCTTCATTTCCATGTTTTCTACGGCTCGTCCCCCCTGGCAGTGCCAGTATGTTCCCCCCAATATTCCCACCATCTCGCCCCTAGCTTTGCACGATGCTCGCTACGAAGGGTGGCCCCACCCCCCAGTGCAGCTTCCCCATGTTGCTTCACCTTCATCAACTGCGCGACACATTGCTGTGGCAAATAATATCCCCTCGCATCGTCCGCAGCGTAACGCCGCCCATACCCGTGAGTTGTGATTCTTGTGATTCTTGTTATACGACTCTCTGCTCAGCTGTCGCTAGCACCTTATCCTATTCATACCCAGTATGGAACTCTCCCCCGCATGAATTTGGGGGCCCAAGGTAAGTAGTCACCTTTTCCTTAGTCACACCCTGAATTCGAGCTTCGGTTAGCATCCGCAAATATAATGGGTGCTGTTGACCCTCAATGCCGCAACATCCCCAATTCGTGGACACGGAATGGTGGGTTCTTTGTCGTTTGATCTGGTCACCATATATGGCCTGACTTGTCTGCTAAAGGTAGCGCTCGTGTTCCATTTCTCCAAGGTGCTTTTGATACGCACACAACGACTCGACATGATACAGAGAATACGCGGTTCATATGTACGCCTCTTGGTTTTACTAACTTGCAAGGGGTTCAAATATATCTAGACGACCATTCCGCACCACGAACAATTTCATCAAACGTTAACGAAACTCAACAAGGTATGCCTCAGACACAACTTGTGACCACGATCGTTCCTTATACCTCTCGCTAGCCTATCCCCACCCATTTCTTGCACCTCCATCCATGCCACTATTATACGACTTGCGCTTCCCACCTACATCGCTCGGGTTTCCGTTGTCGTCTCCACATGCAGGCTGCGGGTACGAGCTACTCCTCGTCCCACTTACACCAGAACGGCCTAGACAGATACGGCTCATCAGCCCAGACTTTCCCTGGGCGTTTGACATTGGCCCCGATCCCAGTGCCGAAGAAGAGGGCGTGACGTGTTTTGACGTTCTAGCTACCCTGCACACTGCATTGCAGCACCCACTTACGGACACGGAGTGGGGCACCGCTGGAGACTCTAAACGCGCAAGTCTTCTTAGAGCACGTGATCGTCGCCTAGGGATACGACCTGCATTGCAGGGGAGCTCAGGTTCTGCAGCACGCACCAGGCCAACAGTGAGATTTGCACCTGGCGCTGATGCGCCAAACCATAGGCCCGTGCAGCGAGAGCCGCTGCTGCTCCGCGTTGATTGGCTTGGATCTCGTGTTGCGTTCGTGGGGCTTATCAAGGACGAGGCATTTGCAAGGAGCAGACTCATCCCGGGTGGTGAGGAGCCACCTGAGACGTGGGTGGTCAGATTCCAGATGTTATGATTTTGATTGTCTGGAGAAAATGTAAAAATGTACAACTATCTTACTAACTCATTGTATCAATATTTTATGAAGTCGACAAGTCACAGCATCGCAGTCATGTCTTGTTGGTCGTCGGCGTTTGCCGAGAGTCATGTTGAAAGCTCACGATATGGCACACAAGTACTTTGTGACCGTTCGTGACCCGACCGTCGTTTTTCGGGTCTGAAACCATACTTCTAGGAGTTTGTAGCAAGAGGCGTGCGATGGAGAAAGCCGAAACACCAACACTTTGCTTACGGTAAGCAAAAACCTTATTTTCAGCCACTTTGGCGTTACATCGTCTCGTCGTTTGAACTTCTCGACAGCATCGTCAAATCTTATTGAAATCTTTCCGCGACCCGGGGGAGGTGGTGGTTATAGGTACCTTAGAGTAGTTCTAGGTACATAGATTAATAAATTACTTATGTTATTGCTGGACTCCCCTGCAAAGTGAATGTTTTGGTTTTTTTCGGCTGCACGTGAGTTCGCGATTCCACGTGACGATTAATTAATGAGTGTCATATGTCCTGGAACGCATCACTGCGTCGAGCTTACTACCATATGATGTACGAAAAAGTCTCGTGCTGAATCAGTATTTGTGGACGCTATCTGGCGCTACAATATGATTCAGTATCTTGATGACGTTCACCCGCAGTACTCACACCCTAAGAATCCCAACGGTCACCCTTTGCCACTCGACATCCTCAATACATTCACGCTGACGAGCCTCGAGCAACGTGACGCCGGCATTCCTGAGACCCAGTGGCTCAAGCCTGTTTTCGATGATGATAAAGAGAATTACCCTGGACCAAGCACCCGCAAGCGCAAGACTAATAACGCCGGTGGCACGAATGTGAAGAAAGCTCGTAAATCCGCATAGTCAGTTTGTTTGTTTCATTTTCTTCGCATGCTTTCACGATCGCACGTACAAGACTCTCGCTTGCTCGCTATGATTCTGCTTTCTTACACTTGCTATCTCATGTTCTCGCGGATTTTGTAGGTTCCAATTGCATAGTATTACTCAGGAATCAATATACGCATGTTTCTGTCTCATTATATTGCATACGACGCGTGAACGACGCGTGAACGACGCGTGAATATCGAGACGCGTCTCCATGTACCAGTGAAATTTTCAAACGTTACAGAATTACTCGATTTGGCCATGTGACCTCACGTGAGGTCACTGTAACGGTGGTGGTGGTGGGTCGCCGAACTAAAAGTGTTAGTGTCTGGAACTAACCGATCGCACGCCTCTTGGTTTGTAGGCCTCCTGATGGCACGAGAGTCTGCTTTTCAATGATGAACGCATTCTGCATGAAGAATAAGAAAACACTCCTGCGCAAGATTCATGCATTGTTCATCTCTCATTCACGCGTCCTTCCCGTCAACACCGAAGAACCTCCCATTCATCGGCTGCCAGCGGAACTTCTACAACAAGTATTCTTGCTCATCGTTGACGACGTGCCAGACTGTCCCAGCATCTTCTCATATGGAGAAGCTACCATTTCAGTCAATGTTGCTAGCCCTCCCCTGGTCTTAACCAGGGCCCAGGGTGTGCCGCCTTTGGCGAGTCATTGCACTTTCAATGCCAGGGGTCTGGTCACACATCCAGGTCGTGTTCCCCGGACGAATTCAACCATTGAAGCCGTTTCTTCCACACCTTCTCAAGTGCTGGCTTTCCCGTTCTGGTAGCCAGCCTCTTACCCTTCGCATTGCTCAAACGCGAAGATCACTCAGAGTTCAAGATACACTCAGAGGCGGATTCTCAACTTCTTGACGCTCTCTTTTCTGAAAGGAGGCGTTGCGAAACGGTGATCATGTCACCCATATATTACCAAAGTCAAGACTTCGACACACCTCAGTTGAGAACCTTGGAATGTTGCTGGGGAGACTTTCGCAGATTTGATGCACCGAATCTTTCTCGCCTTCGCATTAAGGCTTGCCATTGCTATGAAAATCCCTGCAGTTCGATTGGACGTTGCGTCCAATAATTGCACTTGAAAAGTAAAGTAGGCAACGCTTTGTCATCCTATTATCCGATGGTATATAATCCCCTCCTCACCACAATGTCTTCTCGAGCACCTCAACTCATTCTACATCAACGCCACCTCCCCCATGTATTATTTAACTTGTCCTTCATGGGATCCCAACACTTCGCCACCAGCTTTGTACGATACTCGCTACGACGGGTGGCCCAGCCCTCCAATACAGCTTCACCGTGTCGCCGCTTCGCCTTTGTTCAGGAAGCCTGCTGAACGACGTGTCGCGTTTGCAATCGACACCCCGTCAAATGTAACGCCACTCGTACCCGTAAGCAGGTATTCTTGTTCTACTCGCGGCTCTCTGTCTCAGCCGTTATCAGAACCTCACTCGGTTCATCTCCAATATGACACTTGCCCTCGTGCAAATTCTAGGGCGCAAGGTATTTACCCACTACCTCGAGCTCATTAGTTCTGTAGATACAATGTGGCCCGTCGAATACCGACGCCACGATGTTTTTAATTCGTGCATGTGGAACGGTAGGCTACTGTCATCGAATCTAGTCATCATACAATCTGACTCGATGACAAAGGCGGCACTCACCAGAATCCATCTCTTCAAGGCGTTTTTGAGACGCACACCGCAGCTCGACACGACGAAGAGAACGCTACGATCAAACGTAAGCGTCCCATTCGTTAGTTACAATTACCAAGATGTTAAATTGCACACTCCCTCAGATGGCCCCGCACAACGAACAAAGAACTCAATGCCACTAATCAACAAGGACACACAAATCGGCGCGGCTCAGACGCAGCTTGTACTAGCCATGATTGATGCTGATTCCCTCTCGCTAGCATACCTTCTTGCGGCGCCATACGTACCGCTGGTATATGATATGCGATACCCACTTGACATGACTATGCCCAGTGACATCTCTTTTGACTCTGGCGACTCCTACTTCGGCGCCAACCTCACAGACTATGTGAACGACGGCTACATCAGCACGGCTCGCCTGGACGACATGGCGACGCGTATCATCGCTGCTTGGTACTTCCTTCACCAGGACGAGGGCTACCCTGCAACGAACTTCAACGTGTTCAGTCAGAATGATGAAGCAACCAACAAGCATGCGAAGGTGCAGGCGGACCATTACAAGCTTGTGGGGGAGATTGGCGCGGCCGGGACGGTCCTTTTTAAAAATACAAACGGCGCGGTTTGAATGACTGAGAAATGTGGTGCGATAAATAAAGAGCTGTATGTACGTAGCAGATAACAGGAAAAGTGATTGTGATTGCGAAAATGTTCGCCGCGCTCACGAAGACGATCTGAGGGTGATAAGCAAAGCTTAATACAGAGCAATGCAGACCAGTGCCACGGCGCTTGCCAAAGCAGGTAGCGGGCTTTGCCACTTTAGCTGGCCCCATAGCTTATTACCATCTATGGAAGTGACGGGTATGCGACGGGTCACGGGTCTCAAAATCCCGACCCACACCCGTACCCGCCAGTACCCCTTACCCGTGGCCCACTGCGGGTTACCCGTGCCAGTGCAGATGTGGGCCTTATGCTCCACATTCCAATGAGTGGGTAGGTACAATAGAACCATGCCCGCGAGAAAAAAGAGCACATTACTGATCTGAAAAGTCAAAGTCGACATTGGGATTCGGGATGGGAAGCTACATATTGATTAGTACAGTCTTTTGTGATATCCATAAGGGTCCGTGTTCGATACCTGGATTGAAGGAACCGAGGAAGGCCCCAAAGGGTCCAAGTGATAACAGGGTACCATGAACCATCAAAAGAACCAGCCTTGCAATTCCCAATGGATCCAGACACAGGTACTGAGGGCGGCCTGGCGCCTAGCCTAGGCGCCGTATAGTATTCTTTCCGGTGCAACCGGCACCCCACAAGTTGGCAGTCACGCAAATGTCACTGTAAGTCACGACATGTCACATATGCCGGTTTCAAAGTCAGCTTCTTTGCTGCAGCTGCAATGGATTTGGTAGCCCATGTGCAATTCCCTGGATTGCACCCCGAATGCGTGACTCACATGTAGGGTCTGATGAAGCTCGCAGCTTTCCTCGTCTACCGCTGCTAGACTTGCAAATGCGGATCAGCCCCATGACCAGCAGCCCAGCACCAGTCGGCACTTCCAAAGTGGATTGTGTACAGTATCAATGAAACTCCGTCGCGGCACATATCGGCAGGTGACATTTCTGCGTGACTTCGGCAATTTCAGACTCTTCGGTGGGTCCCAAGTTGGCTTGGTCAAGAAGGAAAATCAGAACCAGAAGAATGGCACAGGACATAGTGCACTGTGATCTGTGATCGATTGATCTGTGGGCGGTGAGCTTAACTACCAAATATATATTTCCTTCCAGAGTTCTAGTGAGTCCATTAATTTCTTACTTCTTCGACAGGTCATCCCTACGTATATATAATCCCTTCTCATCACAATGCCTCGAGCGTCCCAAGTCCCCATACACCATCTCCTTCTCCCCCATGTTTTCCACAGCTCGTTCCCCTTGGCAGTGCTATAATCCAACCGTGTCGCCTCCAGCTTTGCACAATGCTCGCTATGAAGGGTGGCCCCACCCCCCAGTGCAGCTTCCCCATGTTGCTGCAAACAATATCCCCTCGCATCGTCCACAGCGTAACGTCGCTCATGCCCGTGAGTTGTGATTCTTGTGCCACGGCTCTCTGCTCAGCTGTTGTTAGCACCTTATGTTCATACCCAGTATGGAACTCGTCCCCGCATGAATTTGGGCGTCCAAGGTAGTCTTCTTTTCCTAGTCACCTTGAATTCAAGCTTAATTCGTTCGGTTAGCATCCGCAAATATAATGGGTGCTGTCGACCCTCAATCCTACAACATCCCCAATTTGTGGACATGGAATGGTGGGTCCTTTGTCGTTTGATCTGGTCACCATATGGCCTGACTTGTCTGCTAAAGGTAGCGCTCGTGTTCCATTTCTTCAAGGTGCTTTTGATATGCACACAACGACTCGACATGATAGAGAGAACACGCGCTTCATATGTACGCGTCTTGGTTTTACTAGCCTGCAAGGGGTTCAAATATCTTTCTAGACGACCATTCCGCACCACGAACGATGTCATCAAACGTTAACGGAACCCAAAATGGTATGCCTCAGACACAACTTGTGTGACCACGATCGTTTCTCATACCCTTCCCTAGCTTATCCCCACCCATTTCTTGCATCGTCATCCATGCCACTATTATACGATTTGCGCTTCCCGCCTACATCTCTCGGGTTTCCGTTGTCGTCTCCATATGCAGGCTGCGGGTACGAGCTACTCCTCGTCCCACTTACACCAGAACGGCCTAGACAGATACGGCTCATCAGCCCAGACTTTCCCTGGACGTTTGACATCGGCCCCGACCCCAGTGCCGAAGAAGACTGTGTGACGTGTCTTAACGTTCTAGCTACGCTGCACGCTGCATTGCAACGCCCACTTACGGACACGGAGTGGGCCACCGCTGGAGACGACAAACGTGCAAGTCTTCTTAGAGCATGTGATCGTCGCCTAGGGATACAACCTGTATTGCAAGGGAGCCCGGATTCCACAGCACGCACCAGGCCAACAGTGAGATCTGCACCTGGCGCTGATGCGCCAAACCATAGGCCCGTGCAGCAAGGGCAGCTGCTGCTCCGCGTCGATTGGCTTGGATCTCGTGTTGCAATCGTGGGGCTTATGAAGGACGAGGCATTTGCGAGGAGCAGACTCATTCCAGGTGGTGGAGAGTCACCTGAGACCTGGGTGGTCAGATTCTAGATGTGATGATTTTGAATGTCCCCGACACCCACTTTAGAGGGTTCTGTAGAAAATAAGTGTTGTGCCTGTCATTCGATGCGCAACCAAAAGTTGCCTTATTAGATTCCGGATCCGCTGTATTCGTCTGATTTCTGAGGTGCTCGTCCGTTGGTTGTTGACCCTTCCGACTCTGTTGTATGTCGTGTCCTGAATTCTGATATCTGTCCTCCGCACGACGCAAGTTACCTAAATCTGACTTCCGTGTGGCTATGACGAAAAGCACTAGACTTTCAGACTGCCTCTTGCCGCTGTGAGCATGTCGGCTGGCCGAGGGACGAGGCCGAGCCGATATGGCTCACCGTACGCCTTGCTATGGTTGGTGATCCCGTAAGATACGATACTAAAAATTGAACATGATGTTATGCATAAGGGTCAGGCCTTCAGGTGCCTTCCGTCCCATTTTTACCTGTAGAGTGCGCAGAGATTGTATGACCAATGTATTGATCGTCGTGTCGGGGACTGGTGCGGCCGATGTAAAAATCTTACTAATTACAGTGTGTTGCAAATGACTTTGAGGTGCGCATCAATTAATTTTTTGCCAGCTCGGTGTTTTGTAGGGGCTTGCAATTGTAAGCCTCCTAATGGCATGAGAGTCTGCTTTCAATGATGAAAGCATTCTGCATGATCAACAAGAAAATGCTCCTGCGCAAGATCTATGCATTATTCGTCTCTCATTCACACGTCCCTCCTGTCAACACCGAAGAACCTCTCATTCATCGACTGCCAGTGGAACTTCTACAACAAGTATTCTTGCTCATCGTTGACGACGTGCTAGACTGTCCCAGCATCTTTTCATCTGGAGAAACTACCATTTCAGTCAACGTTGCCAGCCCTCCCCTAGTCTTAACCAGGGTGTGCCGCCTTTGGCGAGTCATTGCACATTCAACGCCAGGGGTCTGGTCGCACATCCAGGTCGTGTTCCCCGGACGAATTCAACCATTGAAGCCGTTTCTTCTACACCTTCTCAAGTGCTGGCTTTCCCGCTCTGGTAGCCAGCCCCTCACTCTTCGCATTGCTCACAAACGCGAAGATCACTCAGAGTTCAAGATACACTCAGAGGCAGATTCTCAACTTTTTGAGATTATCTTTTCTGAAAGGAGGCGTTGGGAAACGGTGATCATGCCACCCATATATTACCGGAGTCAAGACTTCGACGCGCCTCAGTTGAGAACCTTGGAATGTTGCTGAGGAGACTTTCGCAGATTTGATGCACCGAATCTTTCTCGCCTTCGCATTAAGGCTTGCTATTGCTGTAAAAACTTCCAAATCGGCACGTGTATCTCTATGTGCAAAAAAAATCTGCATCTACGTCATCTCCACCTCCATGCCGCTTGTCTGCGAGACATATACACCATTTTAGTGACTTTTCTCCGTCTGGAGACCATCGTGGTGGATGAAATCTGGGCTGTTGCTGGAAGTGGTTTGGTGACGCACACAATCGATGACTCTCCCTCTCCCCCTCCCCGTCTCGTTGTCGTATATTGACTGTCGGCAAGGGTTAATCGAAATGCTCAGTCAACTTCATCTTCCCATGTTGCGGAAATTGACTCTAGTTGGACCACCAAAAAAGCCGGAAGCCGATTGTCTTTTTGCGGCGCTTCGAGTCGCATCTTTCCATGTGCCGGTGGTAGACTTTCAGACGGACACACCGCTGAGCGAAGTTGATGTGAATGTCTCTCGGTCGCGAGGGAGGTTACTGTTTGTGGGTAAGTGATCTGTTATCCCGCCCTGTGTACTTGTTCATGCAAACCTTCCTGGTTTAGAAACTTGCTTCAGACCGGTGACTCAGTGACGTATCGGAGTTCGAGAATTTAAAGTTACGAAATTCAAAGTACACGCCAGATACACACTGACACGGATGTCTGCCATGTATTTCCTCGAAGTTAAGTCGTAGGATTGACAGATTTGGTCTCAACTCTCGACCCTCGGGGCGTGAGCGATATCACATTCACCACGAGATAGGTAATTTGGTACCAACTCTCGCTGAAGAAGAGCTTTGCAGGAATTTGCACCTTCAAGGCGATCATAGAATATCGGTCAACTCAAGCAGGTCTGTCCATTTGACCTTTCATTCAAATCAGCTCCCACCTAATCCTACTCCAGAAAAACAAGCCACTCATACCCCATCATGTCACCAAGACCGCTCTCAAAGACACTGAAAAGGTACGCTTCTCCAGTCATCACCCACAATTTCCGATCTGAAGTCATTCTGGACTTCTTTTTGCCTCTGACAGGCCACGCCGTCAGCCAGAGCACAGAATATCCGACGGTAAGCACTAGGTCGCATAGGCCAAGAGCTACATCTGCGAGAATACAAACATATGGACCATAAAAGATCGCACCTAGGAACGGGCATTGACACACTCAGCTTCGACGGACGACACTTCTAGGTCAACTCAACCTATATGACCCCTCACCACAATACCTCAAGTGTCCTTGCCAAGGGCCTTCGGCTCGAGACCTCGATCTTCTAGCTCCCGCTGAGCAGAAATTTGTTCCAGCATGTGCCTCGCCTGGTTGAGTCACGTGTTTTTTTTAGCTCGTCTCAAAACCACCACCAGCTGCGTCATGTATCGGAGGGCACGAGATAACGCCAAAGTGACTGAAATCAAGGTTTGTGCTGGGTAGGCAGCTGGTTATTCGGCCGAATCGTACGCCACTCGCTGCCGCTGCGTATTGCTATCAAGTCACCGCACGAGTAAATAAGGAAAGTCAAGACCACATCAATGGCAGGGTACATGGGACACCTCGGACCTACACACGTCGCTGGGTCAGTGCAGCCAAGAACTTTTCCAAATTTATATCGTCACTACTGGGTGATCTCGTGGACTGTAGTAGTCTTGTAGTGCATGCTGGTCACATTGATCGCACCACGGTCTAAATGGACATGACGTCCCTCTCTCACACTCACATGTTTATAGTCTAGACAGGCACTGTTTGCTACCCTTTGATATCTGGGTAGAAGGTTGCAAGATCTCATGTCGGAGTACACTTCTGAGTGTTACTTTGACGGGTAGTACAGGCATCTCAACGTACATAATCCCCACCTCACCACAATGCCTCGATTCTTCGCACACGAACAGCTGCCCCATGTTTTCTCCAACTCACCCACCCTGGCAGTGCTAGTGGGAGGCCCTAATCCCATCATCTTGCCTCCAGCTTTGCACGATGCTTGCTACGAAGGGTGGCCCACCCCGCACTACAGCTTCCTCATGTTGCTCAGTCCAATGCACAACACACTGCTACAATTGATATCACATTGTACTGTCCGCATGGGGCGAACGCAGCCCATACCCGTAAGCTGCAATTTTAGATCATAAGGCTCTTTGTAAGAAGCTTATCCTGGCCATCCCCAGTACGAAGCGCTCTCCCACACAAATCCAGGGGCACGGCGTAATCACTGTTTCCGTGGTTGTACCTTTAAGTTTAATTTCTTCTCTTAGGATTCGTAGATATAATGGGTCCTGTTGACTCTCAACGCTGCAACTTGGACATGGAGCGGTGTGTTCTGTGATTGGATCTGGCCGTTTTACGATCTGACCTGGCTGATTAAGGTGGCACTCGTGCTTCATCTCTCCAAGGCGTTTCTGAGGTACGCACCACGGCTGACTTGATGCGGAGAACGCATGGCTCAGACGTACGCGTCCACCTTTGATTTACTCGCGTGCAAGATATTCAATTGCGTGTTTACATAGATGGCCATTCTGCACGATAAAGGATTGTACTCAACGTTAACGAACACCTAAGGGTACGGCTCACACAATTTGGGCTTAATTATTAACGCTTATGTCTCCTACCAGCCTACCTTCATCCGTTTCTCGCGCCACCATCCGTGCCGTTGGTATATGACCTAGGCTACCCGCCCACTTCCCTTCGTCTTCCATTATCATCTCCATTTGCAGGCTGCGGGCATGAATTGCTCACACTTACGCCTGAACGGCCTTGGCGGATACGGTTTATCAACCCAGACTTTCCCTGGGCGTTTGATACCGACCCGGATCTCAGCGCCGGAGAAGAGGTGACGTGTCTCGACGTTCTTGCCAGGGCTGCACGTTGCATTGCAGCGCCCATTCATGGACACGAAGTGGGGCACCGCTAGAGAAGACAAACATGCGAGTCTTATCAGAGCGCGTGATCGTCGCCTACGATCAAAACCTGCGTTGCACGATTTCTCGGCACGCACTTGTCCCGTGGTATGCTTTGCACCTAGCACCGATGCGTCGAATGACATACCTGTACAGTGAGAGCCACTGCTACTGCGCATCGACTGGCTTGGATCCCACGTTGCGTTTGTGGGGCTTGTCAAGGACAAGGCGTTTGCGTGGAACAGACATATTCATATTCATGGTGGTGGGGAGCCACCTGAGATGTGGGTAGTGAAGTTCCAGAGATTGTGATTATGAATGTCCAGAGGAAATGTACCAACATCTCACTAGTTAGTGCCCATTTTATCGAGATTCTGGAACCTGAAGTTGACATTGAAGTCACCAGGGCTATCGCTCTTCATATAGCATGATCATGCGCTGCAAGGCTGAGCCCTCTTCAAGTTCCTCTCTCGAACCATCGGGGTCGCCCAGGAAGGAGGATGTATGCTTGAAGATGAGGAGTTGGTGCCCCTTGACGACACATTGGACATGGAAAACAAACGCAAGAGAGTCGTCGTCGCATTCAAAATACTCTACATGGAGGAAAGAACAGATGCAGTACATCCTCTTTTTCCAAGCATTCTTTTTGCAAAACTAACATTTGTGGGCTAACGCAGACTCTCATCACGTCGAGGATGCTCAGAAATCGATACTTCACAGGCCATCGCTGCACGCACACGGTTTGCGCGATATCACACTGGGCTTCGGTCTCTCCTCACGAGTTCTTGGGACCCGTATGAGAACCGCGTATACGCACGAATAGTCGGGTTCGAGGACTCTAGGCGGATATATGGCGTAAGTTGGGGGGCGGCGTTATTGAAATTTGAGGTTGGGAATCCACCGTTCGTTGCTGCAACCCGACACGCGTACGACGATCGTTGTCGAGGGTGCCTGCACATCACGAAGCCAGCGTACCCTGAAAGTCGCTGTTTCCTATACAGATTACTGAAACACCAGCACAAAAGGATAATCTTTCACTTCACGTGCTGAGTGGAACACCGAACACGGTATGAGGGGTCCTCCAAATCAAAGGTTCGTCGTTCGTCAGTCCTTCCCTACTTGATCGCCACCGATACTCTCTAAGGACCCCTTAATCTCGTGTTAGCACGGTCATCGCAGACTACACGTCTCAACTGTACTGCTCCTGTTCCTGTTTCTATTTTTGGCCCTTTTTGCGTTGACAATTTCTCGCTAGGACAGACGACATCCAGTATGTCAAGCCCAGTCGTACACCAAACATGCCAGGCGGACAGGAATCACTTAGGACGCATGGATATTTCAAGGAGCATTTCGATGGACCGATCCGAGTCAACCAGATTGACATTCTGTGTATGTCACTGTATAAGCGTGGTGGAACGAGAATCGAGCATTTGATGTGCGCAGAAGGATGTATGATGATGAGATGAGTAGCACAGCTTATTTTTGGTTTGGTGGGTAGCGCGGCTTTCGAGGTCGAGCTGCGCTTGAGACGATTCAAAAACTTGTAGCATCTTGAAATTATATTTGAGTAATCGTACAATGTGCTAAGTGAGGCTTGCCCGGCGCATTTTCGTCAGAATTACGTCGGATCTGCATACCCAACAACCTGCGTTAAACTTGAGAAAATTGTCCGAAACATCACATCTCAGTCTGGCAAAACGGTGCCCTACGCATTGCCAAGTTGAGTAGTATCAAGCATCATGAAGGAGATTTGCCATTGCCAATAAGAATTACTAGCCACGCCTATTATGCAACGTATTGGCGCCCTCTCATTCTCTCCTCAATCCACTTGCCACACCACCTGTGAGGATGCTAGGAAGCTCGTCACCACCGATAGAGTAAAGCAACGAGACAGAGCCTCCCATCAAGAGGATAAGTGTGATCGCTGTCCCTGCGATCAACACGAAGGTGCTGGTACAAACACAGTCAACGCACGAAATCAAGAGGGATTATACGACAACTCACCTACTGATGTCCTTACGCTGACACATCTCACCTACCCAGCTCTCTGTCGTCCCAGAAGAAGATTCGGTGTTAGAGCAAGCGCAGACAAAACACTCCTGTCCAGCACTGACGGTGCTCACGCACTGTCCGTGACCAAAACAAGCATTGGTAGCATTGGAGCAGGCCTCAGCGCTCGTGAGGCAAGAGGCCAGACGACGAATCGGCGGTCCTGCGGGCGGGCGGGGTGCTGGAAGGGGTGACTGCTGCGGTGGCTGCGGTTGGCGTTTGTCCATTATAAGAGAAGGGGTGTAGGACAAGACGGCAACGCGGGTCTTTGCGTCAGCAGTACTGGCTTCAAGAACGGCTCGGATTGCTCTGGCAGCAAGCTGGTACTGGTCACTTGTACGACCGTATGTAGCTGCGAGCTGGAACAGTCCAGTCAACTCCAGGGACGCGAACTTGTCATCGTAAATATCTGCGGTTGGCTCGACGAATTTGGTAAGTGTTGAGATTTCCGCAAGGAAAGCTTCGTTTGCAGGTGTTGGGGCAGAAAATATGTCAAGAGTCCGAGGTATGCCTTCTGGAGGAATGGCGAGATCAGAGTAGACGAGGGAGTATGCATGAGCGGCGCGTTGCAGATACGAGGACACAAAGGAAGTGAGAGAACTAGTGGGTGCCCCTGCAATTGAAAACGAGCGGCTCATGAAAGGAGGAATGATATCTGAAAGCGCGACTTGTCAATTGTCACCACACTTGCGCTGGAGTAAGGTAAACAAACCTTGTAAACTGGCATCGTCTACTAGTAGAAATAGTGCGTTTGAAGTCCCTTGTGCGACAAACTCATGCTCTCTTAGGAGTTCGCCATAATTCTGGAAATTCTCGATTGGCTCGAGACCCAGATGTTGCGACAAGACGAAACCAGCATGCTGGAGTGAAAGCCGAGAGGGAAATGCTTGTGATGGGCTGAGATATACATCAGCTGCCTGCGATAAACCAACTAACAGCAGACAAGACAGAGTACTGCACAGTCGACGACCCATGCTCACAAAGGCTTCAATCAAGTTGTGGAATGATGTAGGTCAAGTTCTGACTTGCCATTTACGGTGCTTACGTTATACCGCCTCATTGGCCTGCGCCTACAACAAGTCACACGTCCGTTGCCTTGGACTACAATCTGTTCTGAAAGCTTGTTCTATCTTGATACAGCAATTGATAACTGTATGTTTTATGTACTGGCCATGGTACTACTATTCCTTGTAACTGTTGGTCTGTGCGTGGGAACGCCGGAGATGAAGCCCAGCTGAGTTTGAATTTACCTGCCTCTCTCGCAGGCCATTGAAGTATAAAAGGACTCCCTCATTCCCCCACCACGACCCCATCCTAAGCTCGCTGTGTCAATCGTCGCTGGCGACATCCACAATGTCGAATAAGATAGTGGTGAGCTGCTCACCCGAACTTGGCTGTAGTAGTTCAGTTTGGTAACAGAGACATTTTTTGAGCCTGGCATCTACCGCGCGGTCATAGACGAAGTCATTTCCGCCATTAAGCCCGAGTTCGACGAGTACGGCGTCAGCGAAGAAGTTCTTGCAGAGTTGCAACATGTGAGTATATGCTTCTTATCATTCCCGTTCATATCTTAGTTTAGGAATTTCGGTGATGCGAATGCTCTTGCAGAAATGGGAAAGCAAAGTCATTGCATCGCATGTTGCAGAGTTTGAGCCACAACCGCCTCCGCCTCCACAGCACCATCACATGTACCCTCCGCATCCTATGATGGTTCCCCATCACCCGCACTACCCTCCTCCGCACGCATATGCGCCGCCGCCTCCTGTCGCGCAACCTCAAGGTCCACAAGTCAAGACAGAACCTGTGGATAACCGTTACGTCCTAAGTGCTCCGGGCATGCCATACGCTCTACCACCACTCCCTGGGCCTCAACTGAACGGTCTCAAGACACCAGGCTTCCCTGGAGGACAGCAAGGCGTCCTGTCGTTCCCTCCTCACCCAGGTCACTTACAACGCCCACCTGTCATGTCTAGGCCATACGCGCCTCCAGCCCCGCAGCCACCCGTACCTCAACATTCACCTCAGCCGCCTGGTGGTCCCACTGCCGCTAGTCCGCCTGCGCCTCAAGCTAGAGCATCAGGGCAGAAGATCCCTCAGGTTGATGGACCTTCATCATCTGAATCAGACTCACCTTCTCCTCCGCCTAGCCAGCCATTTGCGCCCCGCGCATCTCACCCCTCGCTCCCTCAACCATCACAGTCGTCATCGACGACGCACACAGAGGATGCCGAGGCAATCAACAGCGACCTTGACGACTCGGACACCGAGGGTGAAGAAGATGCTGAAGAAGGTGGGCAAGGCGAAACCGATATTGTGTTCTGTACGTACGACAAGGTGGGCAACTCTTGGCATCTATCTTCCAGATTTCTGGGCTGACCTTGTGTTACTCAGGTCGGCCGTGTTAAAAATAAATGGAAATGCCTCCTCAAGGATGGTATGATCCATATCAACGGGAAGGACTATCTATTTGCCAAATGCACAGGGTGCGTGGTTCTGATCTCGTTGATGAGTTGGCACTGACACCGCGCAGCGAATTTGAGTGGTAGTCACGAGCCCTGGCTTTGCCACTAGGCACCTGTCAAATCTCATCCGTCATTGCTCTTCTTAGCAGCTATCTTGGGCATAAGCTTCGTCCTCATGTCATTAACCCCCAGTGTATTCTACTATTATCATCATCGTAAATCCCATCGTTTAACCAAAGCAGTCTGAACTGACCGATCGATGCCATGGGAACTTGCCTGTAAGTTCAACACACAAGAAGGCGAACATACAAAGTTCATCGCAAGGGGTCCCGCCAAGCCGTAGAAAACCTTCCACTGCCTCGGTTCGCCTTCAATCGTTCTAGTGTCCTTCTCTGACAAAACCCCGTGAACGCGGAAGAAAATTTGCCGTTGAGCCGAACGGATTATCGACATGTAACTCCGCCAGTATTGCGACATCGTCTCTACCCGTTTGCGATGAAAGAGTTTACTTTCACCGAGCCTTATCTATATTTCATCGACGATCCCTGCCTTGGAGTTAGTATTACAAGGCCGCCACTCTCAAGCCATTTCTAATTCTATATTCGCTCGCATATCAGGTGCAGGTTCGTCCCCTGGCCCCTACATACGCATAATGGCACCACTCTCTACCTTTATCATACGATGTTACGGCTTGACGTCCGTTTACACACACGCCAGGATCTTAATATAACTGAACAAGGTCAGATATGCACACCAACAAAGCAGGAGACCGAGCTGGAGATCGAAAAAGCAATTCCGCGACGGCATACTCAATAGTCAAAGTACAGTATATGTATATGTATCATGTCATGCACGTATCGTATGTACTCGTTGCGAATTATATTTGACAGCGCGATTTCAGCGCGAGACCGAGTATATACCGAGAAATGGTTATGGATATATGAACCATAAGCGAAGAAGGGGGAACGTTCGATTGCAAGGGACCGCATAGAAAAACGACGCTTGCTCGGTAAAAAGCCAAGCACGCCTAATCAGAGGTACACACATCTTCCCGCGGGTCCACAGTGATGTGCGTCTTACGCAAGAATGATGAAGGCAAGCGGACAGTGGTGCGATGACATGTTACTGATCACCTGATGGGAGGCAACCAGCGAATAGTCACCCGGAACGTGGTCCTAGCAGCCGAAGGGCTCTGTCGTCCACAGGGTCTCGTTTGTAGGGGTGACTGCGCTGCAAGGAATGCAAGGGCGCCAGGCCAACGCGTTGCGGTCCAATGCTGCTTGAATCCGCAGTAGACGCCACTTCATATTGTGGGGGAGGATCTGACCGGAAGAGCTGCGCGGGAGGGGAAGCGAGATGTGTGGTGTATTATGAGGGGAAGGGAAGCTGGCCGAATGATCAAGAGCAAATGCGCTCTGGCTGGGTTCTCTGTCATCATCATCATCTGGCGCTCGGGAGACAGGCTGGAAATTGCCAACAGTAGATGGTGGTCGCATGCGACACGAGGGAGAGGGTGGCGGCGAGCGTGATGGAC